>SJYQ01002459.1:94214-162847 GCA_006410935.1 Redunca redunca
CCCCCCCACCCCCGAGGCTCTGCAGGGCATCCTCCAGCGCAGTGGGAACCAGGCTGCCGCGGCTGCTCCCTCTGGATGCTGGCAGGGCCTGGCCCAGACGCCGAGCCCCAGAGCCCCGGGGGTACCCCGAGCACCGGCATGAATTGAGGCTGTAGGTTCACCCCTGAGGGGGACGGTGGGGGCAGAGGAGCCACTGGGGCCCGCCCTCCGTGCCCCTGTCCCCTCAGAGCCCTGGCCCTGCCAAGTGCCTCTGGCCCCCACCTGTCCTTGGAGAAGCTGTGAGAACTCATCGCAGTAAGTATCGTGGGCACGTGACTCACAACTGAGACACTTACCTCGCAGGGGACACCTGGAATCTGAACACTCCAGAAGCAATTCCAATGAGTCAAATTAAAACAAGTAGGAGTGTGACTTATTGACACATGAGTAGGAAATAAGCGTATGAAAAACGAAGCAACCTTATAGTGGAGATGGAAAATGTACAAAAACAATGTATGTGCTTAGTTGCTCAGTCGTGTCGGACTCTGAGACCCCATGGACTGTAGCCCGCCAGGCTCCTCTGTCCTTGGGGATTCTCCAGACGAGAATACTGCAGTGGGTTGCCATGCCCTCCTCCAGGGGATCTTCCCAAGCCAGGGACTGAGCCCAGGTCTCCCACATTGCAGGAGGATTCTTTACCATCTGAGCCACCGCGAAGCCCCTCCCCCCAATACCATTGCACAAAAAATACCCATGTTAATTTACTGTTTTAGGTATAATGTTATAAATTCTGAAACTTATTACATAAATATTTAAATGAAATTAGAATGCTAGATCTCCCACCACAGAAAAGTGGGGGTAAAGAGGTCACTCCATTAATGTCCTAGGGACTGTCAACCAGGCAGGAGCTACGGGTGCCCAAGACCAGTGTTGGTGTGTTAAGTCCAAGGTTAGAGAAGGTGCCAGGGAGGGATGTCCCTGGTGGCCCAGTGGTTGGGAATGCACCTAGCCGTCCAGGGGACGCAGGTTCAATTCCTGCTGCAAATAAGACCTGACGCAGTCAAATAAAAAGAAGATGCTGGGGGAAAGCCACTTCTAAAGGTATTGGAGACTGAGCTTCAGAAGATCCCAGAACAACAGCCACAAACCCCATCATTTGAAAGGCTCCCACACTGTGTAAGTATCCCTGCTCCTTCTCTCAGGGTGGCCGCTCAGTCTGACCTCTGGGAGATGGATGGCATACCTAGGCCATTGCTGCCACTTATCAGCTGTGGGATCTTGAGCAGCTTCTAAATGGCTCTACGATTTCCTTGAAGGCAGGGGGATAAGGGGACGATAGAGGATGAGATGGTTGTACCGCATCACTTACTTGATGGACATGAGTTTGAGCAAACTCTGGGAGATGGTGAAGGACAGGGAGGCCTGGCGTGCTGCAGCCCATGGGGTCCCAAAGAGTCGGACACGACTGAGCAACTGAACAACAAAGTTTTCCTTTTCCCTCCTGAGGGAATGAAGGGGATAATAATAACGTGCCCGGCACATAATAAACCTCTAACAAGTGTCTACAAGAGCGGGACCGTTCACGTGAAAGGAACATGTGAGTGGGCCCGTGAACACGAAAGGAAGAGTGACATTTTCCACATGGTCCCAATTATCCAAAGTAAATGAGCTAGGCGTTGCCGACTCTTCACGTGAACTAGAGATGGGAGTGACCTTGCCCTGGGCTCTGGCCCTGGCTGGCACAGGTTTGGTTTATTAACAAGTGCGTGCCTTTCCCCTGTAGCCGGGCCAGCTTCTCCAAACCCAGTGGCTCCCGGACCGGGCAGGCACCACCAACACCCAGAGGGCTTGTTTCCAGACTGCCGGCCCCACCCCTGGAGTTTCTGACTCAGGAGGACTGGGGCGAGGCCTCCACATTTGCATTTCTAGCAAGTTCTCAGGTGATGCTGCTACTGCTGGGAACAGGGGAGCCTGAAAGACCTGGGCTTGGCTCTTCAGGGCTCCGTGGCCTCCTCTGTGAGTGAAGTGACTTTGCTGGCTCACGAGGAGGGCGTTCTGGACTAGGATTCTAGTCCTCTGGCAGGAGTGTAAATTGGAAAGTAATTTGGCTATCCATGTTGAGAGCCTTGGCTGTGTTTCTGCTCCCTGAAGCTGTAATCCCCCTTCTGGGAAGCTGTCCCTTAAGAAACAGCCTGCGATGTGCACAAAGCTTTCTGAGAAAGACGGGGGTGCAGGTCTGTGTAGAATTCTGCTCCTGCTCTGTGGACGGATGGAGGGCGGATCCAGCCCCTGCCCAGTGAACTGACTCCTGATGTGTTCGGGACGTGCCCACGTGAGACTTCGGTGTGCAGAGGGATTCCAGCCACCCTGGTCCCTCAGCACTTCCATCATTGCCATCTCTCTTTTTTTTTTCCCCTAAAAATTCGTTTCCATTATGGTTTATCACAGGATATTGAATACTGTTTCCTGTGCTATACAGTAGGGCCTTGTTTATCCATTCTATGTGTAATAGTTTGCATCTGCTAATCCCAAACTCTCAATCCATCCGCCCCCCACCCACCCCGCTTGGCAACCACAAGTCTGTTGTCTGTGCCTGTGAATCTGTTTCACAGAACGGTTCATTTGTGCCATAGTTTAGATTCTACATGTAACTGGTATCGTGTGGTATTTGTCTTCCTCTTTCCTAGTCACTGCACTCAGTATGTAATCTCTAGTTGCATCCGTGTTGCTGCAAATGGCATTCTTTTGTTCTCTTTTATGGCTGAGTAATATTCCATTCAGAGAAGGTAATGGCACCCCACTCCAGTACTCTTGCCTGGAAAATCCCACGGACAGAGGAGCCTGGTAGGCTGCAGTCCACAGGGTCTAGAAGAGTCAGACACGACTGAGTGACTTCACTTTCCCTTTTCACTTTCATGCATTGGAGAAGGAAATGGCAACCCACTCCAGTGTTCTTGCCTGGAGAATCCCAGGGATGGCAGAGCCTGGTGGGCTGCCCTCTATGGGGTCACACAGAGTCGGACACGACTGAAGCGACTTAGCAGCAGCAGCAGTATTCCATTGTCCTTCCCTCATGGCTCAAGTGGTAAAGAATCTACCTGTAAGGCAGGAGTCACAGGAGACGTGGGTTCGATCCCTGGGTTGGGAAGATCCCCTGGAAGAGGAAATGGAAACCCACTCCATTATTCCTGCCTGGAGACTCCCACGGACGGAGGAGCCTGGTGGGCTACAGTCCATAGGGTTGCAAAGAGTTGGGCACCTGAGCACGCACAGGCTAGCATGCCATTGCATGCATGGAGCACATCTTTATCCGCTCATCTGTCCATGGACATTTCAGCTGTCTCCATGTGTTGGCTATAGAGCATAGTGCTGCTATGAACGCAGGGCTGCATGTGTCTTTTTGGATTAGTCTTTTGTCTGGCTATATGACCAGGAGTGGGATTGCTTGATCACGTGGTAATTCTAGTTTTAGTTTTCTGAGGAACCTCCACACTGCTTTCTGTAGTGGCTGCACCGATTTACATTCCCACCAACAGTGTAGGAGGGTTCCCTTTTCTCCACACCTTCTCCAGTATCTGTTATTTGTAGATTTTTTAAAAATGATGGCCATGCTGATCGCCCCGCTGCTATCCCTGTGTCTCCTCTCCAGGACACGTCCTTCATGTGGACATATGGTGGGATCCGGTCATGGTTAGGCACGTGGGCGTTGTGGTCAGACGTCCTGGGGGTTTGAATTCCAGCTCTGCCACTGACCGCGACCTTCAGGCCAAGCAACTGAACCCACCCTGTTTCATCTTCAAGTGGGGATGAGACTAGCTATCCATTGAAAGGTTGTGAAGTATGTAGAATAGAGTACGTTCCAAAATACCTTGCCCATTATGAATTACAGAAAAAATGCACAGTGCAGTAGAGAAGGTTTGCTTTCAAAAAGCAAGGGTTAAATACTGGAGGGGAGTTTCAGGTGGAAAGTTCTAGAGAGCAGGGGTTATGTGTCTTTAGAGGAGACGGTTTTTCCTAGTGAAACTGAACAAAGGCAGTGAATGGGGTGGGGTTGAGGGAGATGGTGGAGAGCAGTCACTCCCTGTTATCTTCCAGCAGCTCTCAGTGACCCTGTGAGGAGCGGGTGGGCGGGGGTCTGGTCTGACTCAGCAGGAACTCAGCCAGCATCCGGTGAGTGGCAGGCCATCACAGGGTGCAGACAGCGTGTGCCGGAGCCCGCTGCCTCTAATGTGTGGTTTCCTCAACGCCTGTTATTAATGGAAATTCTTCTAGTGCCTGAGTGGGCATGAGCAGATGGAAAAGGGAGACAATGACGGCTCTGAGGCTCCAAAAGGTGGGGTGCTCCTATCAGACATCCATCAGGACGCCAGGAGCCTGCTGATTCACACACGCCCAGCGGGAGATGAAGTCACCTGGACGATGGTGAATTCTGGGGCTCTGTATAAACAACCCAAACTCTCAAAGACACTCCATTTCCCCACCCCACCCCCCCACTTAGACCCAGCCTTCAAAAGTACGCAGAAGTCTAGGCTTCTGAGTCACCATCTTTTGTCAAGGTAACCTGTAGGTTCAACTATTTAACTTTTACCCCTTTCAACAAACAAGAGGACAACCACTCGGGTAAGATTGAGTAAAATGAACAACTCTGAGTTCCCACACTGAGGGGATTGGTAATGAGACCAGGCCAAACAGACTGCAGGGCACAGAGGGGAAATGAGCAAAGAGCTTTTAAATCTCCTCATTATCAGGTGGAATGTGGGAGGTTACCACTCTCAGCCACGTGTTTCCGGCAGACTGGCTGTTGCCAGTAAGGAAGATCCCACTGTCCTGGGTTGAACCACCTGCAAGGCAACTGGGTGGAGGAGTGCTGGCCCCCACCCACCCTCCTCCTGGAGGAGGCAAGCTTAAGAAGGTAAGTAACTAGTACTCCAACTGGTCCCAGAAATACTGCAACTTTTCACACACAAGTCGCAGGAGTCAGGCATGAGTGCATAAAGCCTCCCACCACACAGGGGTCTGCCCAAATCCATGATTTGCACACCAAGCGAGGGGCTCTGACATCAAGCTTTCTGGCCTATTGCCCTATGTTCTTACCTAAGAAAAATAGGCCTGAGGGTTTAATCTCTTTTTTTATGAAATACAAATTGAAGTCCACGCCACCACTTCCATGGGCTTCCTAGGTGGTGCTAGTGGTAAAGAACTCGCCTGCCAGGGTGGGAGTTGCAAGAGACAAGGGTTCGATCCCTGGGTTAGGAAGATCCCCTGGAGGAGGGCATGGCAAGCCACTCCTGTATTCTTGCCTGGAGAATCCTATGGACAGAGGAGCCTGATGGGCTGCAGTCCACGGGGTCGCAAAGAGTCAGACACGACTGAAGCGGCGAAGCACACAGCACACCCCCATTCCGACAGGGGTTCTCTTATTGAAAACATTTCAGGGGGCTTCCCTGGTGATCCAGTGGTTAAGACGCTGCGATTGTACTGCACGCGCTTGGGTTCGATCTCTAGTCAGGGAGACCAAGATCCTGCCTGCCGTGAAGCCAGGTCAAGCAACAACATTTCAATCTTAAAAGCCCTTCCCAGCTGCTTGGAGGTTGTCACCAGGCCCAGCCACACCAAGTACTTTGTCAAATTCAGGTTCACCACAGAAATCGGAAAAAGTAGAAGGCCAAGGCAGAAATGGGCGAGGGGCGGAGGACAAAACGAACCACTTTCTGCAGGGACCAGACGACCGGGAGGAGAGCGTGGCCCAAAAAGGAGAAACACGAACTGGCCTTCAGGTATTCTATTTCCCTCCCTGGACAAAACTGGATGCAGAGATTTACTCTATGAATCATTTTGGGGAAAAAAAAGATTCCCATTGAAGTCATGAAACTTGAGTCATGAGATTTAAAAAAAGCATTCAAAAAGATGCCACTATTTTTAACACATACTGTTTCCCAGGTCGGGAGAGAATGGTCTAGCCTCAGCAGTAACCCAGGGACACGGCATTTCCCTCTCACCATCGACATGGGGCTGCAAAACGGTCCAAGTGGGAACCTCACAGACAGGAACGCTGCCTCTCTGTGCTGTTGCCCTTTTCAGCAATAACAGCACACTTTAAAAATAACACTCAAGACCCATGCTTGTTATTATAGCGACAGATTTTTTAGGAGGTGGGCTGGCTCAGTGGTTAAGAATCTGCCTGCAATACAGGAGACACGGGTTTGATCCCTGGGTCGGGAAGATCCCCTGTAGAAGGAAATGGCACCCCACTCCAGTATTCTTGCCTGGGAAATCCCATGGACAGAGGAGCCTGGTGGGCTACAGTCCATGGGATCGGAGAAGAGTTGGACACGACTCAGCGACTGAACAGTAACAACGACCAAAGCAACATACTTGGAAAGGTCTTCTCTACAAATGGAGGTGGAATAACTGGCTGGCCATGTGGAATTAGGGAACCTGAACTCCCATCTCACACCAAATATCAAAACACTCATTCAAGCAGACTTCAACATGAACACTAGAACTACAAAGCTTCTAGAAGAAATGCAAGAGAGTATCTTTTAAACCTTGAAGTTGTAAAGTTGATAATTATCAAAATGGAAAACTTCTGCCCAGTAAGATATATTTTTAAGCAAGCGGGTTGTTGGGAGGATAAGGGAAACAGGTGAGGGAGACTGAGAGACAAACTTCCAGTTATAAAATAAAATAACAGGGATGTAACGTAGAGCCTGGGGAATACAGTTAATAACGTAATAACTTTGACAACAGATGGTAACTAGACTTAGCATGGTGATCACTTTGTAATATATAAAGGTATTTTATCACTATGTTGCACACTTGAAAGTAATCTAATACTGTAAGTCAGTCAGCATTCATTCAATAAAGAAAAAAAAAGATCAGTCAAGTTGCTGGTAGAGCAGATCCTGAATGTTCTCACCACAAAAACTGATGTGGTGTTCTTTTTGCTATGTGTGAGTGCACCAAGTCAACACATTGTACACCATNAGGGAGGGAGGAAGAAACGAAACAAGCAAGCCACAGACTGGGACTGCTGCTGCTAAGTCGCTTCAGTCGTGTCCGACTCTGTGCGACCCCACAGGCGGCAGCCCACTAGGCTCCTCCATCCATGGGATTTTCCAGGCAAGAATACTGGAGTGGGGTGCCATTGCCTTCTCCGCAGACTGGGACTAATCATGTACAAAACTATCTGACAAAGCACTAATATCCAGAATACATAATGAACATCTGTAACTCAATAGCAGAAAGACTTACAACTTGACAAAATATAGGCAAGAGAGTTGAGCAGATACTTCACAGAGGAATATTTAATATATACAAGTGGCCAAAAAAATACCTCATCATTAGTCAACAGGTAAATGCAAACAAGAACTGCAGGGAGATATACTATAGGGCTAAAGACCAACACCAAATCCTACCAAGGATGAGAGCTACTGGTGAGTCTAAATGATACATCCACTCTGGGAGATGATATGGAAGTTTCTCATAAAACTGAGCATCACTGATCTAGCAATTCCACTCCTTGGTATTTACCCTCCAAAATGAAAGCTTTTGTTCTCAAGAAGACTTGTACTAGAAGGTTCACAGCAGCTTTATTCATCATAGCCCCAAATTGGAAACAGCCCAAGCATCTCTCTATCATGAAAGGATACAGACTGTGATATGTGTGTCCTCAGTGGTAAAAAAGGATACACTGGGTGACACGATGAACCTCAAAAACATTATGTAGAATGAAAGAAGCTTCACATCAAGCAGCATGGCTTCATGATTCATGAAGTTCTAGAAAAGGCTAATCTGTGACGAAAAAGTTCAGACCAGTGGTAACCTCTGGGGATGGGAGTGGGGTAGCGGGGGACTGGAAAGAGGCAAAAGGGAGTATTCTGGGGGTGATGGTGATGTTCTGGGTCTTGATAGATTGTTGCATTTGTTACAATCTATCAGAAGGTACACACGCTTAAGATTTGATCATGTTACTAAAAATTTTATCCCCACTGGCTATAGACACATAAACTCTGGCTCATGCAAGCATGCTCAAGGATTTGGGATGGGGAGTGCTCTGATGCTCGCAACTTACTTAGAAATGCTTTTGAAACTAAGATGGATTGATGGAGGGAGGCACGGCTGAATGGTTATGTAATAAAGTAAATACAGCAAAATGGCAGCTGTACAGTCTAGGTGGGGAGGAAACTGATTTTTGCTGAACCAATCTTTCCACTTCTTTGTATGCCTGAAAATTTTCATAATACGAGGTTGGTGGGGGGAACTGGACGAATACAAAACTATAAGAAAATAGAGCCACAGCACTCAATCTCCACTCCAGCTCTAAAATCAAAGAACTACGAAAGGACCTGAAGGGAAACACTGAGGTCCCCACTTCCACACCAGCCTCCAGGTTTGGTTACAGTACTGAAGAAACCACCGGACTCAGTGGTTCAGTGGTTAAGAGTCTGCCTGCCAATTCAGGGGACACAGCTTCGATCCCTGGTCTTGGAATATTCCACATGCCAGCTGGGCAACTAAACCTGGGAGCCACAACTACTGAGCCTTGGCACCTCAAGCCTCTGCTCCACAATAAGCAGCCTCCACTCACACAACTAGAGAAAACTCGCACTAACAACAAAGGCCCAGCACAACCGAGAAAGGAGAAAAGAAAGTCCGCCAGGGACTTCCCTGGTGGTCCAGGGCTTAAGATTTCGTGTTTCCACTGCAGGGGACATTGGTTCGATCCCTGGTCAGGGAACTAAGATCCTGCAAGTCACACAGCATGGGGGAAAAAAAAAGGAACCACAGCCCCATTATTTTAACATGCCCGAGTCTCATTATGGAAAAGCCAAAGCAGCATCCTAGGGTTTCAAACCCAGAAAAGACATGGAGAAAGCCTGTGTGTGTGAATAGGCAGGAGGGCCAACCCAGTTTACCTGCTCTAAGTCATTTGATACAGCTGGGAAAATAGGAGTCTGGGCAAGTACCAGGGCTTAGCTGGGTATTTAACGCTAATTTAACCCTTCCCCCTGCCCCTACCATGCCTGTGTCAACTCCAACCAGGGTTTCAGATCAAAAGCATCTTCAAGTATCACTACAACTCACTGTGCACTCGTGTGAGTGCTGGGTGTTTGACATGATTCCATTTAACCCTCACCACCACCCTGTAAAGTAGGTTAATAGTATAATGCTGCTTTTATGATTGAGGAAACTGAGGCTCAGAGAGGGTAATAATGTACCCGGGAACACACAGCATGGATGCAGGCATATCCTATGAGGCTCTAGGGCAGAAACCTTTTCTAGAGAGCACCTCCCCAAACCCCTCTGGACCGTAAGCTGTGTAACACTTTTTGAACAGGAAGAACTGGGCTTCAGGTGACAATGAAGAACCTCATACCTGAGAATAATCCTCCGACTCTCCCCCCAAGGCCTTGCACGATGTGAAGGTCCCTAGGCTGCCCCACGCTCAGCGTTTCCACGCTCGGCATGCCCATCAGGCCAGAAGTGCGCTCCGTAAGCGCACCAACCACCACGTCGCACTGGTCTGCCCTGTTGTTCGTGCTGTTAAAAGCAGCGTCAGGTGCGCCTGTTTCCACGGGCGGGTTTTAATGACTCAGCGGGAGCCAGCAGCACCTCTAAATCCTCCTGGAGATGCTGCTTTGTCTGGCCTCACCCTCCCGTCACACGCTTTCTCAGTGGGCTGTGCACAGTGACAGCGGCAAGGAGCAGGGGAGCCTGGGTTTGTAAATTGGGGGCTATCAAACTCTTGGGGAACTGGGAAATGTCCAGAGGCCCTTAACAGGGGAAAGCATCGTACAAATCTGAATTCCCTCAAGACCTTGAATTCTGCTCAGAAACTTCCCACCATGAAGACGCAGCCCTCTGACACTGCTGACCACCGGCTCCCCTCCAGCACCAGGCGCCTGGCTCATCAAGGCAGGTGTAAGGGGTCAGAGGTTAAGAGAGAGAGGAAAAAAGAAGAAAAAAGAGCACCAGGCTTACTGACTTTGCAGAGCTTTTTCTGGGGTGATCTTTAAAGAGAAATACATCTATGTAGAGATTAAGTATGTCATTCACTTACAAAAGAAGAGAAAAGAAAAAACCCAGAATCCTAAGAAAATCTCTTTAATTTTCATCTTTCGGAAATACATTTTTCATTTTTTTTAATTTCCATGATACAAAAATGTTAAATATCTAACAATGATCTGTAGGAAGCAGACCCACGGGATTCTGTCGCTGCTGTGATCTGGTTTGACAGAGAAAAGCTGGTACACGGTGTTGATTTGTTATGATTTCACACACATGCACACGTACGCACACTTGCCACCTCACCCCCAGACACCACCAGACAAACAGACAAGACACTGGCTAGGACACGGAATGCAGCGCTACCTGGGAAAACAGAAATTAACTTTTCATTCGTACACCCCACCATGAGAAACTCACATCTTAGGGGGGAAAAAAAACACCTCTAAATAAATATGGCCCAAAGGTCAAGGCATGTGTTGACGGTGGTAGACATCTTCCTACCAGGAAAACAAGCTTGGAAGCTTCGTGGTTTCAGGCAGCAATGATGAGAAGCAGGCAGACACAACCAAATTCTTCATGGGAGGCCGTACCACACCCCAGGGCTGCCCCCGGGCCTGAGCGTGAACCTCTCGAGAGGTTCACCCCCAAATTCATGGTCACAGCACACAAGAGCGTTGGCTCTTTCTGCGGGTCTCACGGTTGGCCTTCCCCTTCAGGTGGATTCGCACACACAGATCTGTGACTGGAGGGTTTCACACGAGCAACAAGTAATGACCTTAATGACCTGGTGAATCACGAACGCACGACAGTCGACAACACGCAGAGCGCCAGCACACAGGTGAGGCTGAGGAGGAAGGAACAGACCTTGAAAATAAAAACTGGGGTTTTTTCAGGAGACACACTTGGTTTCAGGCTCCTCCCACACCAGAGTGGATTCAGTGAATTGCGGTATGGCTTCCAAACATGCCAGCTGCTTCTTTCCTTCTCGGCAACAGCACCAGCGGGGTTGTTCCACTCCGGTCTTGTTTACCACGTGTCGGGGACTTCAAAGAGCTTGGCCGAGCTGTCTGAGATGCTTCCTGGTGGAAGAGGACAAAAGAAGGTGAATAAGGAGAGGGCTGCCCTGGCCGAGGGAAAGAAAGAGGAGCTGCCTGGACGGGGCTGACCAGGCCAGGGCTGGGATGGTCTTGTCACTGGAGAGCAGTGCCCAGCATACGAAGGCCACGCTGCAGAAACATCATCACAGGATCCAGGAATGCCTCCTGCCTGGCACACTCCCATACTCTTTGCTAGCCAGCATGCCAGGCACTTAGTTCATTTAACCTTCATACAAGCCTGGTTTAGTGGCACTAATATGCCCATTTTACAGCAAGTGGCTGGGATGGGGGTCCAGATGCCCCCAGAACCAAGATCCCTGCCAAAGGCCTGGGAGGATGAGTTTCTCTGTGCTACAGTGACTGTTAACCAGATAAGAAGTCTTAGGGGCTGGTGGCTAGTCAGTAGCTAGAGGGAAGCTGACCAGTGGGGGTTCAGACATCCCAAAACAGATCTGCAAAAGCAGCTTGTAGCTCTTTCCTATTTCAGCAACACTGGCTACAGTCTTCGTGACTTAAAGGAGCCTCTTCTGTTACACACAGTTTCACCCCAAAGTTACAAGCCCTTCTTCATTTGGAAACTTTCTGCAACAGCAGCAGCACCATTGGGTCACTGCTTGGACCACCACTGTCCACAGCCAAGTACATGGGAACTAAGTCAGGAAACGGCGTGTTCATGATAGAAAATGTGGCCGGCTAGGTGCTCCCATACCTGGGATATCATGCATTATTTAAGCCCTAAGGTAGGGTTGGCAGGGAAACAGGCAAAGCCAGCCCCAGCTAACAGCCCAAGACTGTAAAAGGGGAGAGGTCTGTGACGATGCCTGAAGCGGAGAGTAACTTTCAAAAACAGAGGGGCACTTGTGCAGCTGAGGGTGGTTACTGCTCGTGACAGGAAGGCCTAAAGGTAACTAGGTCCAAACACATGAAATAACACGAGGATTTCTGCTGGCATGAGAATCCGCCCCTCTCCTCCTTTACTGAGATAAAACCCAGAGAGACAGGATGAGAAGAGCAGGAGGGGACGTCATCTAAAGTGTTCTGTTGGGAGTCTCACGGCTGCATGGAACACGCATGTCCCAGGACTGCTTCAGAGAACTGAAGGTGAGCAGGAGACGGGCTCCATGACCGATTCCCATGATCCAGTTAAAAAAGGAGTAACGGTGGGACTTCCCTGGCGGGCCAATCGTTAAGAATCTGCCTGCCAATGTGGGGGACGTGAGTTTGATCCCTGGTCCAGGAAGATTCCATATGCTGTGCGGCAGCTAAGCCCACGAGCTGCAGCTACTGAGCCCATGTGCCCTAGAGCCTGTGCTCTGCAAGACGGGAAGCCACTGTACTGAGAAGCCCTCGCACTGCAACTAGAGAGTAGCCCCCTGCTTGCTGCAGCTAAAGAAAGCCCTCGCCCAGCAACGAAGACCCAGAGTAGCCAAAAATAAATAAATACATAAAACTTAAAAAGGAAAGAAAAGGAATAAAGGTTATTGAAAAACAAAGCAAAACACTAACAGTCCCCTCCAGGGAACAACTAAATTCTGCAGATGGCCCAGGATAAGATTAAGCTAGCGTGACCCCCTTCTCAACCACCCAGTCACACAGTACTTAATGATAGGGAGGAAAACTGACGTCAGTAAGGGCGTTTTTGTAATACACATATCAAGAAATAATACAGCAGCCTAGCAGATATTCTAAAGGTAAAAGCCACAAGGCCAACTGTTGGCCGGGGTGGGGGGTGGGGCGCTGAAATAAAACTGAGAGGGAAAAAGATCAGTGGCCAAAAGCAACGTGCTGCCATCCTCACCATGGCACCCGCCCCTACCTGGATGGCAGTGCATGTGAGTCTGGCCGCACGCCGTCCCACACACAGAAACAGGGCTTCCTTGGTGGCCTGGGGGTTAAGAATCCACCTTGCAATGCAGGGAACACAGGTTCGATTCCAACTAAGCCTGAGCTCTGTGACTACTGAGCCTGCACTGTAAGGAAGATCCTGTGTGCCACAATCAAGACTGGATGCGGCCAAAAACAAACAAAAAGAAACCACACAGGAGTGACTCTGGAGAGCAAGTGAGAAACGACGGAATAAGCAGAAACTGGGGAGAGAGGCAAGCGTGGTGGGACTGTCTCAGTAGCTGTAAGACTCTGAGCAACTCTCACTGCCGTATCTGTAAGGTACACTCAATGCTACTTTGAGCCTCAGAGGATTTCCATGATTCAGCTATGTTCCTGGCACAGAGCCAGTTCTGAATGCTCATTAGCCCCTTCCCCTTGTGGAGAAGGTGGCCCAACCCTGCATGTGGTTACTGCCCGGGGAAGCCAACAGCCTGCAGTCAAAGAGAGCTGCCTACAATGTGCAGCTGCTGAGAAAGGATGGTGTGCGCAGAGCAACCAGAATTTTGTGAACCAACTGAAGGAGACCCAGACCAGAGGGGAGCTGAAGGTTAGTGCTGGTGCTCGTTCCAGCAACTTCCAGAAAGGGAGAGCTGTAGAGCGTTGAAGGATCCATTTCAAAGCTAAAGGATAAGAAACTGTGGTCGGTTTTCCAGGGAACTCGCTTTTCACAGCGAGTGAAACTAGAATGCAAAGAATTACTCAGGAACAACTTTTCAACAGAAACTTCAGGACATCTGTCTCCTGCTATGATGGACTGTACCTTGCATCATATACAAAATGGACGGTATATCTAAATGTAAAACCTGAAACTAGAAAACTAGAAGAAAACATAGGAGAACTCTGCAATCTTGAATAAAGCAAAGCTTTCTCACGTATGACACCAAAGACATAATTCAAGGGAAAAAAATGATAAACTGGATTCCATTAAAATGTAAAACATCTACCACTGAAAGGCGCTGCTAAGAGAATGAAAAGCACCATCCAGAAGAATCTGTAAAACTCAACAGGACTTGTATCCTGAATCCATAAGAACTCTCAAAATTCAATAAGAAAAAACAAACAGCCCAATGAAAAAACAGGCAAAAGATTTCAACACTCATTTCACCAAAGAAGATATTTCAATGGGCAAATAATCACATAAAAAGATATTTGACATTGTCAGTCATTAGGGAAATTCAAACCAAAGCCATAAGGAGATACCAGTCCACGTCACTGGAATGGCTACAAAGGACATCACCAGCACTGCTGACTGCAGAGAGCCACTGAGCCCTGGTGGGGATGCGGAGCGCTGCAGCCACCCTGGAGAACAGTGGGCCAGGTTCTTATACAATTAAACATACACTTATCATATGACACAGTAATTCCACCCGGATGTGTTTATTCCAAAGAAATGAACACTTAGTTCACATAAAAACTTACACAGAATGTTTATATCTGCTAGATTCTCAGCTGCTAACAACCTAAATGCCAAAAGGCAAAATGGATAAACAAATAGTGATATGTCTGAAAAGTGGATTGTTAATCCACAGAAGAAAGGAATGAACCAGTGACGTGGGCGACAACACAGACAAACGTCAAAGGCCTTACGCTAAGGGCAAGACCCAAGGGGTTACGTATCGAGTGATTCCATTTAAATGACCTTCGGAAAAGGCAAAATTACAGTGACAGAAAGCAGATCGGTGGCTGCCAGGATCTAGGGACGGGGAGGGGCTGACTGCAAAGGGGCACGAGGGGATCTTCTGGAATAGCTGTTTTATTTCTTGAGCACAGTGATGCTTATATGACTGTACACATTTGTCAAAACTTGTCAGCCTGTACACCTCAAAGTAATGACTTTCACTGTATGTAAACTGAATCTTAATAAAGCTGACCCTGCAAAAGGTATGAGGAATATTGTTTTTAAAAAAACAAAATTTTAATATAAAATATTATGCTGATAATTAAAATTATTTGACCAAGAGTTTTTAGATGGGGGAAAACAAGATACTAAATGGCATACAGAGTATGCTCCCACTATGCATAAACATGATAGGTAGAAATACTTGTTAACAGAGTACCAAGTAACTGCGGGATTTTATATTCTTCTATTTTCCTTCATTTTACTGATTTTCATAGTGAGCCCATTATTTTTATTAACAAAACAACAAAAGAAAGTAAAAAGTGGAAACAAAAGGTGACTGTTTCTGCAGATTTGCCTTTCACCTACTTAAGAGTTGAGGGCTTCCCTGGTGGCTCAGACAGTCAAGAATCCACCTGCAATGCAGGAGACCCAGGTTCGGTCCGTGGGTCAGGAAGATCCCCTGGAGAAGGGAACGGCAACTCACTCAGTATTCTTGCCTGGAGAATCCCATGGACAGAGAAGCCTGGCTGGCTACAGTCCATGGGGGTCTCAAAGAGTCAGACACGACTTTATATTCACTTCACTTCATTAATTAGAGCTGAAAAGGAGAAACTCTGAGCTAAGGCAGCTCTTCCCTCATGTGACTCTGAAAAGGTATGCAGCACATCAGAAATCTGCCATCAAATCATTTCTACAGAGTGGAACTCTTTACATGCAAAGATCCTCCGGGGTGCCATCCACACTAAGAAGGCAGGGCTCCCCTGGATGGCATGTGGGGAGTCCCTGAGGGCTGCCTGGAGGAAGAGGAAGGGCACTCCACGGAGCACACTGCCCTGCAGTGCAGCATCCCCCTCAGTGAGGCTGAAATCCGTATCTGAACTGTTAATTAGAAAGCTCTTGGGGAGGCTGCTGGGCTTCCCTAGGCTGGCCACTCAGGAGACCGACAGCACCAACTGCAGACCACGTTTCTGACTTCAGGAGACCTCTAACAGCAAGAGGAGACTGCTGTTCCAAGTAGAGTCTCCATTTTCACACGGAACCCTAAGGGCTGAAGCTGGAAAAAAATCAGCAGATTAGTCAAGACTCCAATAAAACTCTCGGTTCTTGGCAAACATGGAAAGCTCTACTGTGTTGCGTTTTAAACGTGAGGGGGAAAAGAGACTTGGAACGACATCGCTGCTACATGACAAGTCACCAGGAACAGCCACAGCTCTTGGCCCTGCTCTGTGAACACTAAGAGCGTTAGACGTGGAACCTCAGCTATTGGACAGTCCATCTCTATTTTGAGACTGGCTAGTCCGAGCAGCATCAGGCCACTGGAATATGAATTCACTTCCTCAGCAAGATCAAGGGCGCTGTGGATACCCACCCATCAAACACTGTCTGGGAAACACTTCTTAGAGACAGCTGACTCCAGCATATACAGCACACGGAGCTGTTTCCTTTATGTACCAATGGAGAGAACGCCTTGACTGCCCCAGAGGAGAGCAGACAGCATTATCAATCTCCATTAACTCCAATAAGTATACAAGGGGGAGGATTGATAGTATACATTTGCTTCCTGAAAATAGGATAGAAACAACTACATTCAGGAGAAAAACATTTGCTAAGTCACATGACATGCAGATAAAAGCTCCAAAAGGGAAGAATATCTTGGATTTCTATCACATGACTTCATCACAAGAAAGTCTGGGTGGGTAGTTGTTTCTGATCTAGAACAGCTGCCAGAAACATTCACCTTTGGGAAGAACCCTTCGCGTCCTCTGAAGTTAGGAGACACCGCATACTGCAGGGAGGTTTGATGCCTTTGCTCTGGCTCAGACCGCCCTCCCCGCCACCCTCAATAGCAGCTGTATTTTACTTTGCATATCTGTGATTCTTTCAGTCTTTTTCCTCTCTGTAAATCAGAGAGGAAATCAGAGATTAATGACATCTACACTTTACTCAGTTTTTATAATGACCAGATCATAAAGGACATTCCTAGCACAATGTCTGGTATATAATATTAAATGGTCATTTCTTCTGCAACTTGAATCCTTTTGTTCCGTGGGAAGGCATCCAGTACTTAACTCTCAGTGTATCTTTGATATTAAGATGTATAACTAAGAAAAATGATACTGTTTTGTGGGGGGATTTCTTGAGCATCAGTTGGCCAGAAATTGCTACGGTACATGATATCCTGTGAAAAACAGTGAAAGTGTTAGTTGCTTAGTTGTGTCTCTTTGAGACCACATGGACTATAGCCTACCAGGCTCCCCTGTCCATGGGATTCTCCCGGCAAGAATACTGGAGTGGGTTGCCATTCTCTTCTCCAGGGGATCTTCCCAACCGAGGGATCGAAGCCAGGTCTCCCACATTGCAGGTGGATTCTTTACCATCTGAGTCACCAGGGAAGCCCATGTGATATCCCATGGTCCCACTTTTTGCTACCTTCCCCTTGAAAACAGAACACTTCCTACTGGTGGGAAGGCTGTCTTCTACATTTCCCACGCCTTCACTGGCAGTGCTCTGGGCACCCAATGCATCCCAGTGAGTCATGGGAGCACCTGTCAAGGTACCGTCCCCACTGAATCTGGGGACTTCAGTACAAAAACATTTGCAGGATCCTGTATATATTTATATCAGAAAAGCCTGGCCATCATGGATTTGAGTGTCCACATAGAAGCGGACAATTAGAGGGTAAGAGCAAAAGATGGGGACTAGGACCAAGATAAAAGCATCAGTGGCTCCCCAGGTGGCTCAGTGGGTGAAAGAATCCACCTGCCACAAGA
Source organism: Redunca redunca (assembly GCA_006410935.1). NCBI lineage: Eukaryota > Metazoa > Chordata > Mammalia > Artiodactyla > Bovidae > Redunca > Redunca redunca. The sequence goes on from SJYQ01002459.1 coordinate 111,800, forward strand.
GAGATGCATGAGATGCGGGTTCATCCCTGGGCTGGGAAGATGCCCGGAGCGGGGCGTGGCACCCCACTCCAGTAGTTCTCTCACCCGGAGAATCCCATGGACAGAGGGGCCTGGCGGGCCACAGTCCATGGGGTCACAAAGAGTCGGACATGACTGAGGTGACTCAGTATGCTTGCATGCAAAAGAACTGACAGTTATTCCTGGCTGAGAAGTTCATCACTGGCCTTATAAAAGGAATTCATGCAAATCCTGTTATCACATTGCATGCTTTCATGTATTCAATCTGTTGAAGACATATTTATTGAGTATCTAATTCGTATAAGGACAAAATCCCTGCATAGAAGGTTAATCTATAGTGAGAGGGATGTATTTAAAATAATACTCAGATAAATATACCACCACAACATTGGATCTTGTTATAAAATAAAACTAGTGATAACAGTGTGTTCTCTGGAATTTATCATTAAATTTAGTGATGAAACACTTTACAGTTAAAAGAAAAAAAAAGATACTGTCCCCAGTAGGACTGCTCAGCTTGATGCCTTAGAACCCTTCTTTGCAGGAAAAATGAAGCCACACTATACCAAACACTCTAATCCAGTTCCACCTCTGGGCTCCTGGGACACTCTGAAGCTTTGGGAGTTTAACACAGACCCTTCAGAGTCTGAAATTTGTCGTTGTTCAGTTGCTCAGGCACATTCCACTCTTTGTGACCCCATGGACTACAGCATGCCACGCTTCCCTGTCCTTCACTATCTCCTGGAGTTTGCTCAAACTCATGTCCATTGAGTCAATGATACCATCCAACCATCTCATCCTCTGTCATCTCCTCCTCCTCCTGCCTTCAATCTTTCCCAGCATCAGTGTCTTTTCCAGTGAGTCAGCTCTTCACATCAGGTGGGCAAAGTATTGGAACTTCAGCTTCAGCATCAGTCCTGCCAATGAATATTCAGGGTTGATTTTCTTTAGGATTGACTGATTTGATTTCCTAGCTGTGTAAGGGACTCTCAAAAGTCTTCTCAGCACCACAGTTAGAAAATATCAATTTTTCTCTTGCTCATTTTAGGACCTCCTTAAAGTAACTGAGCAATCAAAATCAGTTGACCCGCCAGGCCCAGTACCTGGTATCTTGACCCACATTCCTGCGGATACTTTTAGGACTATGTGCTCAAAACAAACCAGCTAAAGAGGATCCAGGGAACTTCCAGGCCTGCGCTGTTGGAAGATCTAACCCAATGAATGGTGTTCTAGAAGAAAACTCATTGCTCTTAAGTTATCTGATTCGATTAAAAGTTGTCAAGATGTTTCTCTTTCTTCTTTAGCAGGACCGACAAAGAATGAAAAAAATCTTTTTTTTTTAAAGCTCAAATCTTGTGGCAGTGACAGCTTTACTGTCAATGGGAGGGAAAAAGAGACTATTTAAATGATGGTGTTATAAATTCAAAACCCCAAATAACTCACAGAAAGTTTTCACTTAAAATGATGAAAGTTATAAAAGGAACTAATCTATTAATGCAATCTATTATTAGGTATTTTAATATCTTTGAGACTGTGCTGAGACAGAAGAGAAGAAACCTAAAATCCTGTCCCTGAGAAGTAACAGATAATTTAAAAAAATTCAGGAGATTGAGAAGCGAAGAAAAGCTATCCAAAAAGGGAAAAGCCCCCCGATCCTGGTCATGCTCTGGGTGAGCTCTGAAAGCCATGCTAACATTTAGTATCTAACATCTGTGGAGCAGGCCCAATGTGACATGGGCAACGGGCATCAGAGGTGAAGACAATGTTACAGATTAAAAACCTCTCTAATACTTACATGAGGGAAATGAGGGGAGACTCACAGCCTTGAGGAGACAGTGAAAACACACAGCCCAGACTTCAAATAAGAACTTACGCTTTCAGTTAAAGTGCAGCTTCAGCACAATGCATAAAAAGGCATCTGTGACATTTCTGCTGTCTTTGATTTCATTAATATCAATGAGATTCAGAAAACGCCCTGCAGGCAGATCAAGCCATGTAAAAAGAGGAATTAACTGAAACACAATGGATTCTTGGCCTGGGTATGAATCAAGTTCCAGGGCTCCATTCCTATCCTTTGACCTGACTGTTGGTTCCAGCTAACGGGAGTGACTGTCACGAAGTCAGATGCAGGAGAGGAGTAACTTCCCTCTCAGGCATCCCCTCATCCTAAGGAGACAACATGTAACTGCGCTTAAAAATATCCACTTTGTTGCAGGCCTGACTTCGTGCTCTGTGACCCGGGACAAGTCACACAATCCTCAGGCCTCGGTTTCCTCCTTTCCTCTTTTCCCTCCTCCTTCCCTCCTTTCTTCAAAATTTTTTTAGTTGCAGTATAGTTGATTTACAATGTTGTGTTAGTTTCTGGTCTATAGCAAAGTGATTCAGTTATATATATACATATAGATGTTTTTCATATTCTTTTCCATTATGGTTTATTACAGGATATTGAACATAGTCCCCCATTCGATACACTAGCACCTTGTTCATCTGTTTTATATATAGCAGTTTGTATCTGCTACTCTCAGACTCCTAGTTTATCCCTCCCCTGCCTCCTTTCCCCTTTGATAGCCATAAATTTGTTTTCTTTGTCTGTGAGTCTGTTTTTGTTTTGTAATTAAGTTCATTTGTATCGTATTTTAGATTCCACATAGAAGGGGTATCATATTGTATTTGTCTCTTTCTGACATTTGGCTTAGTACGGTAATCTCCAGGTGCATCCATGTTGCTGCAAAGGGCATTATTTCATTCTTTTTTATGACTGTATAACATCCCATGTATATATGTACCACATCTTTATCCATTCATCTGTCAGTGGACATTTAGGCTGCTTCTATGTCTTGGTTACTGTACATAGTGTGGTTATGAACACTGAGGTGCATGTATCTTTTAGAATTAGTTTTCTCCAGATATATGTCCAGGAGTGAGATTGCTAGATCATATGGCAAGTATATTTTTAGCTTTTAAAGGAACCTCCATGCTGTTCTCCATAGTGGCTGTACCAACTTTTGTTCCTACCGACTTTTTTCTACACCCTCTATAGCATTTTGGAGAAGGCAATGGCACCCCACTCCAGTACTCTTGCCTGGAAAATCCCATGGACAGAGGAGCCTGGTAGGCTGCAGTCCATGGGGTCGCTACAAGTCAGACATGACGGAGTGACTTCACTTTCACTTTTCACTTTCACACATTGGAGGAGGAAATGGCAATCCACTCCAGTATTCTTGCCTGGAGAATCCCAGGGATGGGGGAGCCTGGTGGGCTGCCATCTATGGGGTTGCAGAGTCGGACATGACTGAAGTGATTTAGCAGCAGCAGCGGCTATAGCATTTATTATTTGTAGACTTTTGACAATGGCCATTCTGACCAGTGTGACCTCACTGTAGTTTTGATTTGCATTTCTCTAACAACTGGAGAAGGCAATGGCAACCCACTCCAGTACTCTTGCCTGGAAAATCCCATGGACAGAGGAGCCTGGTAGGCTGCAGTCCATAGGGTCGCAGAGTTGGACATGACTGAGTGGCTTCACTTTCACGCACTGGAGAAGGAAATGGCAACCTACTCCAGTGTTCTTGCCTAGAGAATCCCAGGGACGGCAGAGGCTGGTGGGCTGCCGTTTATGGGGCCGCACAGAGTCAGACACGACTAAAGCAACTTAGCAGGAGCAGCAGCAGCATCTCTTCATCTGTATGCCTTCTTTGGAGAAATGTCTACTTAGGTCTTTTGCCTATTTGTTGATTGGGTGGTTTGCTTTTCTGTTGTTGACTTGCATGAGCTGCTTGTATATTTTGGAAATTAAGCCTCTGTCAGTTGCATCATTTGCAACATTTTTTCCCATTCTATAGATTTTGTCTTTTCAATTTGTTTACAGTTTCCTTTGCTGTGTAAGGGCTTCTCTAGGGTCTCAGATGGTAAAAAGGCTGTATAAGTTTGAATAGGCCCCATTTGTTTATTTTGCTTTTGTTTCTATTGCCTTGCGAGACTGACCTAAGAAAACACTGCCAAGACTTATGTCAGATAATGTTTTGCCCATGTTCTCTTCTAGGAGTTTTATGATGCCATGTCTTATACTTAAGTCTTAAGCCATTTTGAGTTTACTGTTGTGGTGTGAGGGAGTCTTTTAACATCACTGATTTACATGCAGCTGTCCAGCTTGGCCAACACCACTTGCTGAAGACACTGCCTTCTGTCAGGCTTTCGTCTTCTTCACTGTAAAATGGAACATGATGCCTACCTCAGAGATTTGAAGGAAAGTGTTTCAGTCAAGTCTGAGGGGCAGCGCCGGGCCCTCTATAAGCACTTGGTCAGCAGCGGCTGTCCTTTCTGTTGCTGTGACAGCTTGCTGAGCAGGTTCTGGTCGGATCTCCTAGGCAGGGCCTTTCTCAGGCTCTGGCTGCCCCGCAAGCCCCTTCCTTGCCTCGCACTCGGGCCTGCAGAAGGTCTGAGCACCAAGGGTGAGCTCCTGGGGCCTCCAAAGCATGTCTGGGGGATGGAGGGGATGTGCGACTCAGCTCACCTTCTCTTTCTGCTTTTGTTTTTTTTTTTCCTGCTCCTTAAAAAATTATTTACACTTACTTAATTAAAAAAATTTTTTTTAATTAATTTTTTGGCTGAGCTGGGTCTTCACTGCTGTGTGTGGGCTTTCTCTAGCTGCAGCGGGGTTGGGGGTGCCTACTCCCTAATTGCAGTGTATGGGCTTCTCATTGTGGTGGTGTCTCTTCTCCGGGGGATAGCTGGCCCCTGTGGCATGTGGGATCTTCCCACACCAGAGATCAAACCCATGTCCCCTGCATTGGCAGGCAGATTCTTAACCACTGGACCACCAGGGAGGTCCTTGCTCTGCTACTTACTAGCTACATGTGCATTTCTTTGCCACTCTGAGCTCAGACATCTGCCATCACTAAAACAAGGATGAGTTCCTAGGTCAGAGCTGTTGTGAGAATGAAATTCAACCAGGAGAGAGGAGGCTCCTACTGCACTGTCTAGCACACAGTGGGTTCACATGTGTTCATTTCCCATTTCCTTTGCATCTTACGTAACTCGGCTTACGAGAGAAATTCAGGCTGCCTGGGGTTGGGCTAGGAACAGTGAAAATTCTACTGAAAATAACAAGTGTAGGAGTACAGCTCTGTGCAAACTCACATACACATTTAAAATACTCAGGTGACTTTACACACATCACAAAACCTCTAAACAATGGAGGAGAGAAAGAAGGTTACCAAAATGGGCTGATCATCTTTAACAAGGAGGCCCCTGCCAAGCCTCACGCTATCCAGAGCCAGGGCTGTTAAGGGATTCCTCAAATTAAAATGAAAATGATCCAAAAAACATCTGGTCCCGTTTTGGGCTACATGGGTTTGGCCATCAACTGAAGCCCTGATGTAATTTCTTCCCCCCAATGAGAGTTTCTAGTGCACTGTGGAGGACTCAGCTCCAGGCCCTTGGTGAGACTCGATACAAACCTGTCGGAGAAAGGTCCTTCTTCATCCTTTTTAGTTTCTTGGCCTTTTTCCTTCCCTCTGAGAGGGGTTCTGCACAGGGATCTGTCTGCTCAAGCTCAGTGTCAGAAATCTCCCCTGATACTCGGGACTCCAGGCCTGCTTCTGCTCGACTGGGACTCTGGTTTCTCTTTCCTACTGTGCTGGTGGCTGTGAGACTGAAATGCAAATAGAGGAACAACATGAAGGGTGCTGAGAGTAACTCGAAGACTAAGCCTACAAAAATATTTTAACACTCTTAATTCTATTAACACTTAACTAGCAATCAAACAATACAGGCAGCTGCTGCCTGGAGGTGCAGGTTAAAGGCCTCCCTGTGAACTGAAGTCTAAACGTATACCTACAGCAAGCCTATTCAGAGGATTCTTCTGTACCAGACTTGTGCACTGATAGACACAAATCTAAGAGTGTTTAAAAGAAAAAAGTTTTAATGAAAATCCCTGGTCTTTATTTTGATAGAGTTATGAACAGCCGACTCATTGGGAAAGTCCTTGATGCCGGGAAAGACTGAGGGCAGGAGAAGAAGAGGGCAATAGAGAATGAGATGCTTGCCTCACTGACTCAAGGGACATGAGTCTGAGCAAACTCCAGGAGGTAGTGAAGGACAGGAGGGCTGGCGCCCTGTAGTCCATGAGGTAGAAAAGAGTCAGACATGACTGAATGACTAAACAACAATCCTAACAGAAGAGTCAGAGAAGGCAATGGCAACCCACTCCAGTACTCTTGCCTGGAAACTCCCATGGACAGAGGAGCCTGGTAGGCTGCAGTCCATGGGGTCGTGAAGAGTCAGACACGACTGAGCGACTTCACTTTCACACATTGCAGAAGGCAATGGCAACCCACTCCAGTGTTCTTGCCTGGAGAATCCAAGGGATGGTGGGGCCTGGTGGGCTGCCGTCTATGGGGTCGCACAGAGTTGGACACAACTGAAGTGACTTAGCAGCAGCAGCAACAAAAGAGTACAACAGACTAGCAGAGCAATCATAACAAAGCAGTGGTATGGATTAAATTAAATCACAAAACAGCATTGTTACTTACATGCCTGCCTAGCAGATACACAGGAGAACAGGAGAGTTCTCGATCTGTCTGCTGTCACACTACTTGTGCATTTGATATACTTAAGGGGCATACCTCAGGGCTTCCTGGGTGGCTCAGCAGTCAAGAGTCTGCCTGCCAACGCAGGAGACACAGATTTGATCTCTGGGTTGGGAAGATCCTTGGAGTAGGAAATGGCCACCCACTCCAGTATTCTTGCATGGGAAATCCCACGGACAGAGGAGCCTGGTAGGCTATGGTCCATAGAGTTGCAAAGACACAACCATACCCCACCTTCATAGAATTTTCTTCTATTCCAAAAAAGTGACTTGTCAAGATTATCATTAAACCTGGGTTCATTTTTAAAGCTTTATAGGATTTGACATGTTGAATTAGATCATATTACATGTCCTGATTTTCCTTAAGAAAGTATGTTCCCTGAAATAGAACTTGATAAAAACAGAGACCACATGGCCAATGTGAGTCCTGTCTCCTCTAAATGAGTCTTACAGGTTTTTTTAAAAACCATAGCCCCACATTATGAAAAGCATAAAGAATCCAGTCATTCCCCCTAAGGGAGGCCATTCCAGCCCAGAGAGAAGGGTGGATAGTGAGAGAGAGAACGTGAGCATGCCCCTGGGTCAGCCTTCTCTAGGAAATGAGTGCTTTAAAACAGGGGTCCCCAACCCCTAGACCATGGACCTGTACTGGGTGATGCATGGCAGGAGATAAGCAGTGAACGAGCAAGTCAAATTTCATCTGTACGCACGGCCGCTTTCCATTGCTCACATTGCCGACCAAGCTCTGCATCCTGTTGGATCAATGGGGGCAGTAGATTCTGATAGGACAGCGAACCCCATTGTGAACCGTGCATGCGAGGGATCTAGGTTGCAAGCTCCTTTTGAGAATCACCCTGAAACCACCACCCACCCCGGTCAGTGGAAAAATTGTCTTCCATGAACCTGGTCCCTGCTGCCAAAAAGGGTGGAGCACCGCTGCTTTAAAAACATTACCTATAAACCACTCAGGCTACTCAATTATTCAAGTTCAGAGCTGTTACTCCTGCACTTCCCTCTTCCCTGTACCTTACACTTGCTTACTCATAAGAAGAAGATGGTAGTGCTTAAAAGCCACAGGAAGCAGAACAGAGCCCAGAGCAGATGGCCTCTTAAGAATGGCTGGCTGGCCTGCCACTGTCTCCTTTTCACCTGTATTATCTGCAGCTTTCAGAAACATCTTTTATTGAGGGGACATGAAGAAAAGGGAGAATACCAATGGAAGTATTGGGGGGGGCGGTGGGTATTAAAAATTCATGCTAAAGTTTGCTGTTTGAAAACTGACAATACCTTTAAATTTTTCTTAAAGACTGAAGCTATTTTTGGTTGGTGTCAAGAAATTTTGAAAAATTCAGAAAGCATAAGTTGGAAGATAGTAAGGACATATCCCTCCATCTAATAAGGGGTAGGAGGCCTAAATATTCCTCTGTGCTGTAAACCCTGGAACATGACAGCCTCTGAGACATAAATGTTTAATGAAAACTCAGATGGAACCATCGGTACTTCAAGAAATATAAAGTCCTGAAATATCCCTAACTGCACACAGAAATCTAGCGGATGATAAAGCTAGTAATCAGGGACTTCCCTGGTGGTCCAGTGGTTATGAATCTGCCTTGCAATGCAGGGGACACAGGCTCGATCCCTGGTCCAGGAACTAAGATCCCACATGCCGAGGGGCCACTAAGCCCAAGTGCCACAACTAGAGAGCCCGCACATCGCAATAAAAGATCCTGCATGAGACCCGAGGCGGTCAAATAAATAAAATTTTTTTGGTAATGGTAGTATTCAAATTCCCCTAGAGGAAGAAATGGCAACCAATCCTGAAAACTTCCACGGACAGAGGAGCTGGGTGGGCTACAGTCCAAAGTGTTGCAAAGAGTCAGATACAACTGAGTGACTGAGCACACACATTCAAACTACTGGGGCAGAAATAAACTGTCAAAAAACCGGTGGTGGGACAAATGGAAAAAGATAAATTAGACCCATTCTTTACCCATAAAAAAGAAAAAATGTTAAAATGGATCCGATACCTAATGAATATGAACCTAAACACATACCGAAGGAAAACATGGATGAATTCCTCCAATACCTGGGTATAGACAGAGGCACTATGACTCACTATGACTTACAATCCATATGTAATAAAAGATTTATAAATCTGATCACTTAAAGATAAAAATCCACTGCATAGCACAGCGAAGACAAACGAGAAACCAGGAGGAAATATCTGTAAAGTGTATCACAGATGAAAGGCTAGTGTTCCTAGTGTACAAGTAAAACTCAAAATTAAAGGAACAATAAGACCAAAATTCTAAAGGGAAATCAGCAAAGCTACGACTAAATAGCTCATTACACACAAAGATAGACGGACCACACACACACACCTCTTAAACACACAAAAAAATATTCAATTCCCTTCATGATACAAAATAAAATGAAATATTGTTTCTCACCGTTAGATTGGCAAAAACATTCAAATGCTTGATGAAATACTCTGTTGGTGAGACTATGAAAATAGGCACTCACAAGTCACTAGTGAGAATGAAAAATGGTCCAACTCTTCCAGAAGCAAATGTGCCAGTACTTAACAAAACTATATATCTGTTTACTCTTTGAGCCAGCAATCCCACTTTGAGGAATTCAGAAGATATACCTCCAACAATGCAAAAATATTTATGTACAAGATTACTCACTGCCACTTTGTTATTAGGATATTTTACTGTCAAATATCCGAATGTCTAAGTATAGGAAATTGGTTGAATAATTGGTTATAAACTGGTTGAATAAACTATGCTATGTACAGTCAATGTAACTAAGCAGTTACAAGAACGAACGATAATCTCAAAGGACATTCCAGTAAAAATGGTGAAAAAGGCAAAGTGCAAACAATTTATGAACTTGTATTCCCATTCTTGGGTGGAATATTAGGGTGGGCGGTGGAATTAAAAAAAAAATCCCGAACTCTACAGTAGGTTTGCTTCTGTAGTTAAATGAGTGAAGCAAATGTCTGGATACACGACAATGCTTAGCAAATTAGTAAAAGTGTTGATGTAGTTGGATGATAGATATGCAAATACTGGAATGGGAGAAGGCAAGGGGGACCCTGTGGGGATGGAATGAAACTGGAGACATGAGTATGGGCGTGGCATATCTTTTTTTTTTTTAATTTTTAGTGGCTATTTTCTATTATGTTTCCTATTTCTTTCTTTTTAAAGAAATATTTGTTTATTTGCTTGCTATGCAGGATCTTCAATTTTCATTGTGGCATGCAGGACCTTTTAGTTGAAGCATGTGAACTCTTAGTTGTGACATCTGGGATCTAGTTCCCTGATCAAGGATTGAACCTGGGACCCCTGCATTGGGAGCACGGAATCTTAGTCACTGGATACCAGGGAAGTCCCTGGACTTGGGATTTCAAAACCAAGTATGGGTACACGTGTGCATGTTTACTTGCATGCATGTATCTGACATATATGTGTATATCCATGCACATATTTCCCAGTATTGCCCACTGAAAGGACACAGAAGGAAAAAAATTTCATTGGTCACAAGCACATGCAGTGTCCACATTATAATGTCTAACACCATACCCCACTGAAAACAAAAAGGGCTCCTCAAAGACTTGATTCCAGGGCTGGGGTAAAAGAAGCACAAAATGAACCCAGAGTATCTTGCTATACAAGAACGTAGGAAACTGCTCAGGGGATGACAGTGGCATGGCACAGGGACCAGGAACCAGGTGCAAAGGGCTCCGACTGACCAAGCACATGAGCACCAGAGTGATTTAAGGGTCAACAATACACTCTAGACCACTGAGAAAAGACAGCAACCCATGGGTCTGCATCAATACCCAAGAGACAGAGAGAGGAGGGAAGAGCTCTTAATTCCGGTTAAATGCTGAGTAGGAAGCGGTAAAGGTAGAGAGAGATGGAATTGGCAAATTATCCATTGGTAACCATCATATGAAGAATGACTGATGCGAAAATATGAAGAGACGCTAAATCAGAGGAGATACTTTGATGAAGTGCGGGATATCTGCCTGATCTTAAAGTGTCACTCCCGAGGTTGATATCCTGAGAAGGGCACAGCATCACTTCTGCAGTACTCTAGTCAGGACTGTGTAACGTGAATGTCATCATGAAAAAACATCAGACAAACCCAAATGAAAAAACTACCTTATTGAAAAAAAAGTGGGGTGAAGGGTTGGTGTCCTTCAAAAATGTCACTGTCATAAAAAAGACTAAAGAGACATTGAAAATTAGTTGCAACACATTATCACAGACTGGATCTTATACTAGAGGTAAAGCTATAAAGGTAATATTGGATCAAATAATAAAACTGGAATATGAATAGATTACTGTATTATATCAATGTAAAATTACTGAAGTTGATAACTATACCACAGTTATACTACTACTACTAAGTCACTTCAGTTGTGTCCGACTCTGTGCAAACCCATAGACGGCAGCCCACCAGGCTCCCCCATCCCTGGGATTCTCCAGGCAAGAACACTGGAGTGGGTTGCCATTTCCTTCTCCAATGCGTGAAAGTGAAAAGTGAAAGTTAAGTCACTCAGTTATGTCTGACCCTCAGCGACCCCATGGACTGCAGCCTTCCAGGCTCCTCCATCCATGGGATTTTCCAGGCAAGAGTACTGGAGTGGGGTGCCATTGCCTTCTCCAACAGTTATACTAGAGAATATCAATACCCTTAAGAGTATTTACGGATTAAAGATCATGATGTCGCTAACTTCCTCTTGGATGGCTAAGAAAAAAACAAGTGTGTAGCGGGGTGGGGTACGGAGAGAAAAAGGGAGTGCAGCGACAGAGTGTGTATACAGAGAGAGGAAGGGGAAGACGAGACAGCATGCACACACGAAACCGAAAATGGCACATGTTAACAACAGAGGTATCTGGATAAAGAATATATGGGCACTCTTTGCAGTATTTGTGGACTTTTTTAGAGTTTGAAATTATTTCCAATATAAAAGCAAAATAAATTACTGGAGATACTTGAGAAGCATGAGGTTCAGTGAATAAGGAAAGTAGGCACCTCCCTGGTGGTCCAGTGGTTAAGACTCCTCGCTTCCAATGCAGGGAGTGTAGGTTTGATCCCTGGTCTGGAGGAGCTAAGATCCTACATGCCTCGTGGGCAAAAATCTAAAACATAAAACAGAAGCAATACCGTAACAAATTCAATAAAGACTTAAAAAAAAAAAAGGTCCACATCAAAAAAAATCTTTTAAAAAACAAGGAAAAGTGAATTTCATCTAAGGAGTATCTTCTGATGTCTGTCTACTGCAGCACAATCTAGGACTGAGGTGTGTAAGTGCTTACACAAGAGTGATAAATATATCACCAACCCAGTAATACAAGGAAGCAGCTCCCTGACCCATTAACAAAACGTCTCATTTGATACAAGTGAAAGTGAAAGTCGCTCGGTTGTGTCTGACTCTTTGCGACCCCAGGGACTGTATCGTGCCAGGCTCCTCTGTCTGTGGGATTCTCCAGGCAAGAATACTGCAGTAAGTAGCTATTCCCTTACCAGGGGATCTTCCCAACCCAGGGATTGAACCCACGTCTCCCACATTGCAGGAGGATTCTTTACTGTCTGAGCCACCAGGCAAGCCCAAGAATATCGGAGTGGGTAGCCCTATCCCTTCTCTGGGGGATCTTCCCAACCAGGAATTGAACCAGGGTCTCTGCATTGCAGGTAGATTCATTACCAGTGGAGTCCCTTTAGGGTCCCCCGGAGTCAGCATCCATGCCTTTTCGTTCTTCAATGCCTGGGCCCTTGTTCCTTCAGTTCATCCCCTCATTTAACCAACATTCTATCAACATGATGAGCATCTCCCATGGGTCTCCTCCCAACCCTGTCCAGTCCTGCCTGTTGACTCTCAGTCACCGTTCCATCTCCTTCCTATACTGTCGCCCATGCACACCCCCAATCTTGCCTCTCGATTCTTAAAACAGGATCTGAAGTGGTTAGTTCCTCCCTCCTCTGCTCCTCCCAGTCTCCCTTCCCTTTCAAATCCTTTCCTTCCAATGTTACCAAACATCTTCCAAAGCAGAGATCTGATCAAATATTTCCAGCTCTTGAGACTTCCACTGCTTCCACCGCAAAATTGACTTGTAACTGCTTGGAGCAGCACACAGGTTCCTCTGCTATCTGGGTCCCCATTGGTTTCTCCAGCCTTATCTTTTTTAAAAAAAATTATTTATTTAATTTGGCTGCACTGGGTCTTTGTCGCTGTGAGCCGACTTTCTCTAGCTGCGGTGAGCAGGGGTTACTCTTTGTGGTGGTGTGTGGGCTGATTCTCATTGCAGTGGCTTCTCCTCTTGCAGAGCATGGGCTCTAGATGCGCAAGCTTCAGTAGTTGCGACTCACGAGATTTGCTGCCTTGTGGCACATAGGATCTTCCTGGACTAGGAATCGAACCCATGTCCCCTGCATTGGCACGTGGATTCTTAACCACTGGACCACCAGCAAAGTCCTTCTAGCCTTCTCTTCCAAGAGGCAGTTGCGTTGCAAAGACAGCATCTGTTTACCTTACTTAATTCCATGACATGCAGTTTTCCACATGGTCTGCTGTCTACCAGTGGGCTTATCAGCCCCAATATACCCTGTATTTCCCATTCTGACATTGCTGTTTGTGCCAAGAGCCTACTGCCCATCTCTTCCTGCTCAAATACCACTAGCCTCATAGAATGCTCCCTAATTCCTCTGTTCATTGCTCCTTTTCCTCCATGCTTCTTGGAACACTCTCCTTGCCTGTCTCCAGGGGCCTTTAAGTCATATATCCTTATCATCTATAAAAAACAAAACTGGGACCAATGCAGATGTTCGTCAATAGAACAAAAAAACAAACTGCAACACAGGTATACAATGAAACATATTCAGCACATAACAATAAGGAATAACTCATATAAGCAACATGGGGGAATCTCAAGCACATGCTAAGTGAATAAAGCCTTCACATAAAACAGTGGGTATTTCATAATTCCATATATATGAAATTCCAGAAAAGGCTTAACTATAGAGAAAAAAAAAATGAGGAAGAAATGGGGGATGGCAGAGGCAGAGGGACCTCAACTTTTTGGAGTGATGTTAATACTCTGTATCTTTATACAGAATACACTTTTGTCAGAACTAGACCTCAACATTAGGTAGTTTTCTATGATTATCAGGATTGACTGCATTAATTTTAGCCTGAATTTGCAGATGATGATTTTGCAGGTGTTTGCTAGAAACATTATTTTTATCCTCATTGTACGTCACTAGGGTATTCCTGGCCCACAAAACCCATGAATGTCTAGTGTTCCTCTTGATAAACTCCTAAGAGTCTACTATGTATCACAGCCTATGCGAGCACCTTGCCTCTGGGAGGTTCCTGTTTTTATATGACTTTTAATTTTACAAATCATTTTCAGAAACATTTTCCCCAATTAATTTACAACACATTTCTTAGTTCTTTTTTTTTTTTTTTCCCCAGCACCCCTCAGCATGTGGGAATATCAGTTCCCTAATGAGGGATCAGAACAACTCCCCGTGCATTGGAAGTGAAGAGTCTTAACCGTCGGACCACTAGGGAAGTCCCCATATTTCCTTTTTTTTGGCTTCACTAGGTCTTTGTTGTTGTGCATGAGCTCTCTAGTAGCAGAGCCAACAACAGGCTCTAGAGTGCACGGGCTCAGCAGTTGTGGCACATAGGCTTGGTTGTGGCCTTGCACAACCAAGGGATCGAACCTGCGTCCCCTGCATTGGAAGATGGATTCTTAACCACTAGATCACCAGGGAAGATCTCCAGTTCAGTTCAGTTGCTCAGTGGCTCTTTACAACTCCATGGACTGCAGCACGCCAGGCCTCCCTGTCCATCACCAACTCCCAGAGCGTGCTCAAACTCATCTCCATCACGTCAGTGATGCCATCCAACCATCTCATCCTTTGTCGTCCCCTTCTCTGCCTACCTTCAATCCTTCCCAGCATCAGGGTCTTTTCAAATGAGTCAGTTCTTCACATCAGGTGGCCAAAGTATTGGAGTTTCAGCTTCAGCATCAGTCCTTCCAATGAATATTCAGGACTGATTTCCTTTAGGATGGACTGGATGGACCTCCATGCTGTCCAAGAGACTCTCAAGAGTCTTCTCCAACACCACAGTTCAAAAGCATAAATTCTTTGGTGCTTAGCTTTCTTGATGGTTTAACTCTCACATCCATACATGACTACTAGAAAAACCATAGCTTTGACTAGATGGATCTTTGTTGGCAAAGTAATGTCTCTGCTTTTTAATATGCTATCTAGGTTGGTCACAGCTTTTCTCCAAGGAGTAAGCATCTTTTAATTTCATGGCAGTTCTTAATCTACAGTTTCTGCCTTCAAATAAGAATTCTTTCCTCCCTAGGAAGGGCTACTGTTCACTGGACATTTTGCCTGAGAAAGCCCTCACATAGGTGTGAAATTAACACAGTTCAGATGTTTAAATATGCATTTGTATGAAATATCTATACCAATAGAAAACTGTCTCAACTGTTACTCTTCCATTAAAAATAAAAACTGTAACTGTATCCCATATAGCTTAACTAAAGTGGTTTTGGATCAAAAACAATTTTTATTAAACACTGAAAACCAGATTTAGGCAGTAAGGCCTTTAAGTTTTTGATTATCCATTTTTATGGCCCAGTGTTATGTGTGTGTGTGTGTGTGTGCAGACACTCAATATATGCAAGTTGATAGGCTAGTACATTACAGATTGATTTTAAAGGTCAAAAGTCAGGATGAAAACCCGGCAAAACAACCTCCATGAGTCTGAGCTCATTTCGCATGCAGAACTAGAATGCACAAAGTAAACTACTTTATAATGCATACCAAGTGCACATTTAAATCCATGAAAGAAGTGGTGATTAATTAAAAAAATAAAATGTTAGAGAAACAACATGGTATGCCAAAACTGAACAGTAAACCTTTCTTAGTGTCTGTATGGGGGAATGCTAATGATAAGCTGGCCTGATTACAACGGCTTAGGTCAAACTTAGAATTCTGCTATGAGATATTGTTAACAATGCAGCAACTACAAATCAAATTCTGCCAGGGTGAATATCTCCATTAACTTCCTCCTCTTAGTAGAAAAGAAGGTTTGCTAACAGGAAGGTCACATTTATGAGCTTCTACAAATGCCTTTTTCTGTAAAACCACAAAAATTTGACTGCCTCAGGAAAAATTTCCCCTCTTTACTTTTAATTAGGGCATTATCTACATGCAATTAAATCCACTCATTTTAAGTATACAGTTCAGTCAACTTTTATTATTTATTTGTTTGTTTGGCTGTACTGGGTCTTAGATGTGGCATGTGGGACCTCGTTCCCTGACCAGGCATTGAACCTGGGCTCCCTGCGTTGGGAGGGCCAAGTCTTAGCCACTGGACCACCGAAGAAGTCCCCAGTTTGGTTAATTTTTGAAACTGTATGTAGCCCTGGAAGCACTGTAACAATCAAGATAGATGTCAGTTTCCTTTCTCTAAAAATATTCCTGGTGCCACTCTGCACTCAATTCCCTTCCCAGCAACCACTGATCTGCCTGCAGTCCCCATAGCTTTGCTTTTTCTAATGGCTCATATGAACGAAATGATACAGTATTTAGTCTTTTCTGTTTGACTCATGCTTAGCATAATACTCTGAGAACCAGCCACACAGCTGGAAGGACTGATATTTTATTCCTTTTGTTACTAAATAATATTATTTCATAGTATGGCTATACTGCAATTCATTTACTCATTTACCAGTTGATGGACATCTGGGCTGCTTCCAATATTCTGCTACTATAAACAGGAATACTACGCACATCCATGTAAAGGCTTTTCTGAGTTTTTTTTTTAATCGTGGCAAAAGACACAAAACATAAAACTACCACCTCAGTGGAATTAAGTACATTCATATTGTTGTGCAACCGTCACCACCATCCTTTCCCAGAACTCTTTCCACTTTGCAAAACTGAAACTCTGTACCCATTAAACATTAATACTCCATTCCCTTTTCCTCCCAGGCCCTGGCAACCACCATTCTACTTCTGTCTCTATGATTTTGACTACTCTAGTAGGTACTTCATAGAAGTGGAACCATACAGTTATTTGGCTTTTTTTCACTTAGCATAATGTCAAACAAGGTTCATCCATCTTGTTGTGTGGGTCAGAATTTCGTTCTTTTTTCAGGCTGAATAAAAGCCCATTGTATAGGGCTTCACTGGTGGCTCAGTGGCAAAAAAAAAAAGAAAAAAAAAATCCATCTGCCAAAGCAGGAGATACGGGTTTGATCCCTGGTCTGGAAAGATCCCACACGCCATGGAGCAACTAAGCCCGTGGGCCACAACTATTGAGCCTGTGCTCAAGAGCCTGGGAACCACAACTACTGAGCCCATGTGCTGCAACTGCTGAAACCTGCAAGCCCGAGAGCCCGTGCTCCACAACAAGGGAAGCCACTGCAACCAGAAGCCCGTGCACTGCTGCTGTTCAGTCCACTGTACTCATACCATAGTCTGCTTATCCATTCATCTCTCAGCAAACACTTGGGTTGCTTCCACATTTTAGCTGTGAAAATGCTGCTATCAACACGGGCTGTGTAAATCTCTCTTCAAGACTCTGCTTTCAATTCTTTTGGGTATATATCAAGAAGAGGAATTGGTGGGATCATACGACAAATCTGTTTTTAGTTTTCTGAGGAACCATCATACTGTTTTTCACAGCAGCTGTACCAGTTTACATTCCTACCAACAGTGCACAAAGTTCCAATTCTCCTATCTTTGTTAACACTTATTTTCTAGTTTCGTATTTTTCCTAATAAGCTGGTATCTCACTACGATTTTGCTGTGCACTTCCCCGAAGATTAGTGACACTGATCATGTGCTTATTGGTCATTTGAATACCTTCTTTGGAGAAATTTCTGTGCAAGTTCTTTGCTCATTTTTGAATCAAGCTGTCTGATTCTTATTGCTGTTGGGTTTTAGGAATTCTCTATATACTCTAGACATTAATCCCTTATCAGATATATGGTTTGAAAATATTTTCTCCCATTCTGTGGACTGCCTTTTCACTCTGTTGTAGTGTCTTTTAATGCACAAAAGCTTTTATTAATTTTCATGAAGTCCACTTTATGTTTTGTGTTGCCTGTGTCTTTCATGTCATATCTAAGAAGTCATTGCCAAATGCAATGTCATGAAAACTTCTCCCTATGTTTTCTTTGTTGTCTTCTCAGAGTTCTATAGTTTTAGCCCCTATGTTTATATATATATATATATATATATTTAATCCAGTTTGAGTTAATTTTTGTATATGGTGTTATGTTAGGGTCCAACTTCATTGTTTTCATGTGGATATATAGTTTACCCAACACCATTTATTCAAAAGACTGTCCCTTCTCACTGAATGGTCTTAGAACAATCCTTGTTGAAAATCATCTGACTATTGGTATATGTCTGTATGCCAGAACCACACTGTTTTGATTACTGTAGCTTCATGGTGAGTTTTGATATCAGCAAGTGTTAGGTCTTCAAATTTGCTTTCCTTTTTCCAAGATTGTTTTGGCAATCAAGGATCCCCTGAGATTCTGTAAGCATTTTAGGATGGATTTTTCTGTTTCTACAAAAAACAGGTTTTTGAAAGAAACTGCATTGAATCTGTAGATCACTAACATCTTAATAATATTCACTCTTCAAATTCATCAACAGAGAATATATTTTCATTTATTTAGCTCTTTAATTTCTTTTGTCATGTTTTAGAGATGGTAAGAGAGACCCACCCCTCTCTGTATTCCTCTTCTTATAAGGGCACCAATCCCATCGTGAAGCCCCCCACTCTCATAACCTCACCTAATTCTAATCGCCTTCTCAAGGGCCCATCTCCTAATCCCATCTCACTGGGAGTTAGGGCTTCATCATATGAATACAGAGGTGGGGTGAGAACTCAATTCAGTCCACAACATAAGGTCACTAAGTCTTTTTTCCATCTCTAGAAGTGTTACAGTTTTAATTCTTACATTTAGGCCTGCAAGGCATTTTAAGCTTCATTAGATATATGGTGGATCTAAGAGTGGAAGTTTATTTTTTTTGCATTTGATTGAGAACAATTTGTTGTCAAAACTAACCTTTGCCTATTGAATTACCAGCACTTTCATCAGAAATTTTTAATTTTTTCCAAATTCCTGACAGTTATTAATCTTAGGATTTGATAACAAGAAATTGGAATTGCCAAATTACATATTATTCCATATTTTTCACACTTTCTTACATGATTTTAAGTAATAATGAGTTATCATGAAGCACTGAATCCCTTCTGTGATAGGGTTATGTTAAGAAGTTTCAGGGGCTTCCCTGGTGGTCCAGGGGTTAGGAGACTGCTTGCCAATGCAGAGGACATGGGTTCAACCTCTGGTCCAGAATGATCCCACATGCCTCAAGGCAACTACTGAGCCTATGAGCCACAACTACTGAAGCCCAAGCGTTTAGAGCCCTTGCTTTGCAACAAATGGCAGCCTCCTCACTGCAACTAGAGAAAGCCTGCACACAGCAACAAAGACCTAGTGCAGCCAAAAATGAAATAAATAAGGAAATAAATCTTGAAAAAAAAAAAAGAAGTTTCAGGGGTTATTTTGCTAGAGTAAGATATAATAATAAACGTGTGGGTTCNCCTGCACACAGCAACAAAGACCTAGTGCAGCCAAAAATGAAATAAATAAGGAAATAAATCTTGAAAAAAAAAAAAGAAGTTTCAGGGGTTATTTTGCTAGAGTAAGATATAATAATAAACGTGTGGGTTCCTATTATTATGAACAAATATACT
The DNA here is from genome assembly GCA_006410935.1 of Redunca redunca. Lineage (NCBI taxonomy): Eukaryota > Metazoa > Chordata > Mammalia > Artiodactyla > Bovidae > Redunca > Redunca redunca. Next base: position 131,230 of record SJYQ01002459.1, read on the forward strand.
GTGACAATATCATATATTTCAATACATGTAAAAAATAATCTCTACCTGATACAGAAATCTGATAATAAAACATCAGCACTAAATGAATGCCCAATAAATATCATTTAAAAACAGAAAGATGTCACAAGTATTTGTATTTAAAAGTTATTCTTAAATGAGATTTTAAAACACATATGCATTAGTATTTTTCATACAACAAATGTTCCAGATGGAGAAGAGATTCTTTCAGGTCATGCTGATGTTGATCAAACTATTCTGAGTGTGTCCAAAGCAAATACAAGTTGGGTGTTAAACTACGCACTACTTCATATAGACTCATTTCCTTTTCTAGAGATGAAAATACTTCGTCTGCTTGCCTTGATTTTGGTTTTGCTGCTAAAATTGATACTGCTTGTCCTAATTTAGATTTTAGATCGACTGATTTCACATTGGAATATTCCACAATGACACTTACATTTTGTCTCTGCATTTTTTCTGCAGAAGTCTTTACAAAGAACTGTAACCTACAGCAAATATTCAAACACTTGGAACACTACTGGATTCTATTAAGATAACGTGACATTCAGATATCCTATTAACAGTACATGGTTCAAAACTGCCAAATTAAAGACTGCTTCCAAAACTGATTTCTTGGAGCAAGATTTGCAGAATTTTTATACAGTGTACTACTGTTTGTAATCTCGCTAATATTTTTTTAAATTAATTTATTGCTGTGCTGGGTCTTTGTTGCTGTGTGTGGGCTTCCTCTGGTTGCGGCAAGCAGAGGCTACTCTCAAGGTTGGTGGTGTGCAGGCATCTCGTTGCGGTGGCTTCTCTTATTGCAGAGCACGGGCTCCAGGGCACAAGGGCTTCAGTAGCTGTGACTCGTGGGCTCCAGAGCACTGCTCAGTAATTGTAGCACCTGGCTCAGTCGCCCCACAGAATGTGGAATCTTCCCGGACTAAAGATCAAACCCATGTCCCCTGCATTACAGGGCAGATACTTAACCACCAGACCACCTGGGAAGTTCAATACATTCCTTCTTATAAGAATAAGTTAGTATTAATAGCAGACAGGGCCGCAAACACATATAACAAAGCAACAGTGGCAAGCGAGAATGACTGATCATCATGATGGTGGCCCTGTTCATCCTGTCTGCTCTAGTCCTTACTTCAAAAATGTTGACCTTAACCTTTCACATTGATTCCACTCTTGTTTTTGACTTGTCAGATGATTCCTTTGAGTTAGTAATGCCTACGACTTTTTTTTTTTAGTAATGCCTATGTTGATGGTTAAACTTTAATTCCCACAGATGTTTTTCCTTTACCCTGATCTCTCAACTGATACTTCTTATGATTTGGAATAATACACAGACGTCCCTAGAAATGCCAAGATGGAACTCCTGCATGGCAACCCTACTGGAATAAACCGACCACACACTGCTGTCTCATTATCTGCCTGTCTCTCCTTCTGCCAGCACCACACTGTTTTCACCCCCAGCTTCAGTGTAAGTCCTAAAGACAAAGGTAAGTTCTTTAGCTGGCCAGGAAGTTCACACTGCTAAGTAAAATAATAGCCACCTTTCATTTTAAAAGGGTGCGTAGTTTATAAAATTCTCCCATTTGATATTTGTCTATGATCATTGGAAGCTGAACTTGCATCTTCATTCTCATTTTACAAGCAAGAAACCACACCCTCAGAATAAGTGACTCCTCCCAGACTGTGTAGCTGGTTGGATAGGTCTGAGGCTGTTCTCCGAGTCTACTCCTCTTTGAAATGCTCCACAGCCTTGTCCCTCACACCAGCTCCCCAGGGCCAGTTCCTTCTGTGCAGGTCTCAACTGAAAAGAGACTGCCTTGGAAAGGTGTGGCCTGGCCTCCTGAGGAGCCCAAGCAGCTCTCACCCCTCCCTGTTTGTCTCCCTCTTCCTACTCATCTCTGCCTGTGTTTCATACTGATTCGTGATTTGCTTATTCTCTCTCTCTGTCAGTAGAAGGTAAGTTCAGCGAGGGCAGGATCTTACTCTCTGCTGACCTCAGGGTTCTCAGTACCCTGTGCAGAGCCTGCAGAGTCAGTCAGTCCTTTTCAGTCAAGGAATAAGTGAATGCTCCTCCCATCAGACCAGAAAGCTAAGTGATAAACACCAGACTGCTTATCCTGTCCTGAATTATACATAATACTAACATGGTTTACCGTCTAGGGCAGTAAGTTGCCTACATATGAACCTTCAAGTTGCAAACTTTCAAAGGTGTAAATGTGCCTTCCATCAGCATCAGTAATGAGTGAAATTGCGTGTGTTATTTGTATGAAAGGTATTATAAACCCGTTACAGGACAGGACTCTAGCTGGTTGTGTTAGCTGGGGACATAGGCTAACTTTGTTGGATTTAACAAACTGGACTTATGAATGCACTCTTGGAAAAGAACTCATTCATATGTAGGGGACTTACTGTACACAGTCAACTTCCCCAGAATGCCTAGAAAAAAGCACACACCCGACAAGAAAAGAGCCAAGGGAAAGAAGAGGTGTCCCACTGTGTAAACTACCTCACTCCGCAAAATGAACTGGAAAAATCTGGGGAAGTGGGAGATAGAAAATGCATTTTTATTGTTTTCACAAACTCCCGGGCTGAATTCAAATTCCAGCAGCATGACTGTTTCTGAGTCTGCAGGCATGGTCCGGGTGGATGAGAGGAGGATGCCACAGAGCCTAGACTCAATTCAGAAGGCAGTTCCTTGAAAACTGCTGATCAACTGTGATTCTTATTTCTAAAAAAGAAGTTTGAGTTTGAAGAGCAAAATTAAGTACAGTACATCTGTATGATGGCTACCCAGGAATAAAGGCTGTCATTTGTGGAATGAATGGTGGTGGGTGGGGAGGATATACGAATGTGTTGCTTGAGTCCTAGGCATAACGTTTATTTGTAAATTAGCATAAAGGAGACAAAAATTGGTTCTGGGTTACAAAAAAAAATCAATGGCATGCAATTAGAAATACATTTTACAAGAACACAGTCTGAACCTGGTTAAATAGTCTCCTATTCTTAACTTACTTTAATTCAACATAGAAAAGATTGATAACAAACAAGAACAACATCAACACTAACTTCTAAATTTAAGAATTTAGACTCAATGTACAACTAATTGAAACTGAAATTCACAATATTTGGAATTCTCAGGGGCTAGGAAAAAATTTAATTTTGCAACTAAAATTTACTTTTGCCTCCAATGAAAGGGTTTACTAATCATACCAGTAATATTGGGCTTCCCAGGTAGTTCAGAGGGTAAAGAGTCTGCCTGCAATGCAGGAAACCTGGGTTTGATCCCCAGGTTGAGAAGATGCCCTGGAGAAGAATACTCACTCCAGTATTCTTGCCTGGAGAATTCCATAGACAGAGGAGCCTGGTGGGTTACAGTCCATAAGGCCACAAAGAGTTGGACATGACTGAGCAACTTAGCACGCACATACACAGCACCGACAATCAAACCAAAATGACTCCCCTCACCATACCAAAAGCTCAACTATTTTAGAAAATGAACTGCTTTTTAACAACTTCCAGGAAGTTAAACACGACCAATTGAACATAGGGATTTATCTGTAGAGAGACAGAAATATCCTTACAAAGGCACAGAAGAGGAGAGGCAGTGGGAGAGGATGTGATGTGTGCTCACCTTGGAGACGCGGTCTTTGGAGATGACATGTAAGGACAGGAGTCCCACAAAACATTGCATAGCGGGGGAAACAAATCTAAGTGTTGTATAAAAAGCTGGTTCACCCAATAGAGCTCTGTGTAGTCTAGGCAAATAACAGGTACCAGATTCCTGTAGGTAATAAGGACAGTGCTATGCCAACAGAGGGAGAGGCTGTTCTAGGACCCCTGCCCCATTCCTGTGAAGCCAGGGGGCCAGCATTCCCCCAAAGTCAACAGAAGCTGGAAAGGAGGTTTTGGCTCTGGAGAAACTGATCCCCTCAGAGAGGCACCAGGTCCAGCAGTAGAGAGTGGGATTGACTTGGGCAATAAGGACTGACTGACAGAGGAAGGAGGGCTTCCTCAGTAGCTCAGCTGGTAAGGAATCCACCTGCAATGGAGGAGACCCTGGTCCGATCCCTGGGTCGGGAAGTTCCCCTGGAGAAGGGATAGGCTACCCACTCCAGTATTCTTGGGCTTCCCTGGTGACTCAGACAGTAAAGAATCTGCTGGCAACGAGAGAGACCTGGGTTTGATCCCTGGGTTGGTAAGATCCTCCAGAGAAGGGCATGGCAACCCACTCCAGTATTCTTGCCTGGAGAATCCCCATAGACAGAGGAGCCTGGTGGGCTACAGACATGACTGAGCAACTAAGCACAGCACAACAGAGGAAGGAGTATCCCCCATATCCTAAGAAGTGAGCCTCCAGGGCACCAGAGGTCAGGTCATCTCCCAGAAGCTACAAATTAGAAAGTCAAGCTCTAAAAGAACTCAGGCCTTAGAGCTAGTATCACACTTAATGTGGAATGCTTTTGCCCTAAGATCAGGAACAAGGCACAGATAATGACTCTCACCATTTCTATTCAAAACTGTACTGGAGGCTCTTGCCAGAGAAATAAGGCAAGAAAAAGAAATGAAATTCATAAGGTCCTTTGGACAGAGAGAAATACAAATGCTTTTTTTTTTTAACAGATTGTCTAAACAGAAAACACCAAATAGTCTACAAAAAGGTTGAAAGATTCAAGGATACAAGGTCAAAATAGACAAATCACATGTATTTTTTATATTAGCAGTGAATGACGAGAAATTGAACCTTAAAATGTATGACATCAAAATAATATGACTTACAGTAGCATCAAAAAGTAAAATACTTAAGGACAACTCTAATAAAATATATGTAAAATCTGCATGCTGAAAACTACAACACAGTGATGTGAGAAATCAAAGTAAACCTAAGTGAAAATATATACTATGTTCATGGGTGAGAAGACTCAATATAGTTAAGCTGTTAACTCTCCCCCAAATGATCTTATATTAATAGATTCAACAAAATCCCAATCAAAGTTCTAGCAGACTTTTTATAGAAATCAACAAATTGACTCTAAACTTTCTGTGCAAAAGCAAAGAACTTGGAATAAGCATTATTTTTTTTTAAAGAAGAAAACAGTTGAAGGATCTACTATCTGATTTCAAGGCTCACTATAAAGCTTCAGCATCAACCAAGACACTGTAGCACTGGCATAAGGAAAGACACAGACCAATGGAATATAACAGAGTCTAGAAATAGACCACATGCATATGGCCAACTGGTTTTTGACAAAGGAATCAAGGTAATTCAATAAAGGACAGTATTCTCAAAAAATGGTGCCAAAACAAATGGACATCTATATGCAAAAAATGAAACTGTATTCATAACTCATTCTGTACATAAAAATCAGTGGAAGTAGATCATATGCCTAAACATAAAACTATAAAACTTACAGAAAAAAAGAGAAAGAAAATCCTTATGACCCTAGTTTAGGCAAAGATTTCTTATGTACATTGGAAGAAGCACAAACCCTAAAGAAAAGCATGAGTCTCAGAGAAAAGGTATGTAATTACAAAGCCAGCTTCTCACCTCACCACTCTACAAGGAGAAACCATCAGTAAGTTCTGCCTCCAAGAACTTCTCATCCCTTTTCAGTTATTTCTTAAACAATATCGAAAGTGAAATTGTTAGTTGCTCAGTCGTCTCTGACTCTTTGTAATCCTATGGACTGTAGCCCACTGGGCTCCTCTATCCACGGGATTCTCCAGGTAAAAATACTGGAGTGGTTTGACACGCCCTTCTCCATGGTGATCTTCCCAACCCACATCCCTTACGTCTCCTACACTGGCAGGTGGGTTCTTTACTGCTAGTGCCACAATACTGGATAGCCAAAAACAGTCAAGCCTTTGAAGAAAGTCTTTGAGAGACAAAACCCAAAACACACCAGGATTCAGAGAGAAAAAACTGAGGAAACAATGTGGGGAGCTGAGGGAAACTTAACGTGACTGGACAAGACTACCGTATTTGGAAGTCAATGGACACAGAAAAATGAAGACATAGCAATAAGCATGTTTCTCGGATATCACTTGGAAATGAGGCAAATTATCAAATGAAAAGAGTTGAAAGTGAGGGCCTCTGAGGGACAGAATGGGGGTGACAGGGGACTGCTGCTTTTTATTATCATTTTAAAAAATATTATCTGGCTTCAAAAGAACAATGCTTATGTATTTTGTTGACAGTATTTTAAAAGAAAAACAAGTGCCAAGAACTTCACAAAGTGAAGTTGGTATGTGAAAAATCACCATACCAACAGTAAATTGCTACTTGTCTGTCTTAAATTGCCAATTAAGTAAGAGTAAGCTCTCTTAATTGGCTTCATGACCATGAGTAAGAGACGGCTTCTCTGACTCCCCAGTTCTCCTCTCTAACACAGAGGAGGGTGTACAAGATCACCTCCAAGTCCCCTCCAGCTTCCACAAGTATGTGGCTTTATCAGGCAAGACTTCTGTTCATATAGTTATAGGCACTGCTATAATAAAATAAAGAAGAATTTATATATATATAGCATTTGCAAGTAGAAACGACACATAAGAAAAAGTTCAAAGCCAGTTACCTATAAAACAACAAATTATAGCATGAGTATCTTAATCCTACACGTTTTTGAAGACATTTAATTTCTTTGGAAATTGTCAGTTTTGGTTTTTGGTTGTCATTTTTGGTTATTTTTCTCACAAATCCGTAAACCCAAACTGAAAAGGAATAAACCCCATTAATGTCAACTGAAGGGGCTCAAATGTGGAGGTAAACTACTGTTTCACAAATGATGACAAAGGAAAGGGAAAGGTGGGGCTTTATCATACTCATGGAAGGCTCCAACTCCTCCTCTCTGCTTGGACACCCACCTTTACCTGACGCCCACTGAAGCCAAAGGATCTGAGCTAACAGAGACAGAGAAACTGGGAATGAAAGAAGAGGTCAGAAAGAAAGCTAACGACCACGTGGACAAGGCTACTGTAAATTCTAACAGTATCATTATATTCATGAATTTAGCTATCCTAAATGGACATTCACATTACAGAGTTATCAAATTAATGATGAGATGACTAATTAGAGCCAAGACCCAAATCAAGACCTCCGAATTTATACTTTTCAACTGGAAAGAATCAAAGAATACAGCTATGTTTCTAAAGTAGCATCACTAAAGTATTATTCTCATGAGTATTAATGGACTATGCTGAAACAAGGTAAAATACAGTACTCTTATTTGGTGCTTACTTTGTGAAATATTGCCACTGAAATGCATTCCAGATGTTTAGCCTGACAGATGCTTCTACGAGGGTTTGTGGACTCAAATACTGATAATTGTTATTCAAAATTAAACTTACAGAACAACTGAAAACCAAATGAATTGGAATGTGTGGACAGTTTTATAATATTCATTAGCAACAATTTTTTAAAGAAGGCTACTGTTTTAATGCAAATGAGCAGGAGTTTAAAAACTGTCTCCATTTAGTGCTTTAGCACTAACAGTTTGGTCTGACGAATCTACAGAGTAGGATGGCTTCAGAAGAAGAGAACAAGGTAAGTACTTCGACATGGAGAACATGCTTCAGCTCCCTGAGAACAGAGAACCAGCAACCAGAAGAGGTTCCGACACCTGGAAACCACCTGCTTCCTTCATCCTGGCTTGGTTTTTGAAGACCCTTCTGGGGATAATTTGCGACTACAGCAAACTAAGAAACTAATCCCTTCCAAGAACGTAGAATCACTCATTTAAGAAGATGAACTAATATACTTCATGGTCCTTCCCAAGAATTCCCCAATTCTTTACATCAACTATTTGACAACTGATGTTAACACTCAAAAACTGGTGGTCTGAATACTGATCCCTGCAGCATCACGAGTTTGACTTCCTTTTAAATTACTTTCCTTTAAAATATGTGATTACTCAAGGGTGAAAGGTCTTCAGACTTGAGATATTCCAAGGCTTTCATAGTCAGTCTCCTCCCACCTTCATATGGCTCTTTCAGATGAAACAGCCATAAATAAGCTGGATGCTGGTATGATTATGAACAAAAATGTCATTCCATCTTGCCTAACCTTTAGCAAAGCATGTGAAAGTATCCAAGCATGGCCTCATATTGTTCAAAAGGGAAAAAGCAGACTGCATGGCCTTCTCCAATCAGAAGCTGGGTGGGAAGATGTGTTCCTAATGTCTCATGGGTTCACTTGTTTGTTTAAACCTTTCTCTGACTGACCACAAGGCATCATTTATCAGGTGCTGGAGCGAGCACTAATATGAATAAACAACAACCCCAACTTTATCTTTTCACTTCCTATGAGAGTTCCCATGGCAAAGAATTCTCAAGGATTCCAGGTGGTAGGGAAGGCATGTCAGAGGGCATTTCTGGGGGTGTGGACGGATCACAGATAGATGTGGAGGAGACAGGAGGCATCCTGGAAAGAGTGTGAATGGGATCTGGGATGAAAGAGTGATGAGCACTTGAATATGGGTGTTGTCATTTACTGGTTTTGTGACTCTGGGCGAAAAAGAGCGAGTCTCAGCTCCTCAATTATAAAACAGATTATTGTGAGGGTGTAAGAGGCACACAGCAGATGCTGAAATGCCAGTGCCTCCTCTGTTCCCACTCTGGACCGTGGTGAGCAAAAGGTTCACGTTTACTAGAAATGATGTTGATCAAAGTCTTCAGAGGCAGTGGCCCCAAGCTCTGCAAAGCATCAAGAAAGGAGGGGAGACAGAAAGAAGAGCAGAAGGAAAGTGCTGAGTGGCTCAAGCAGGTTGCAGAGCCTGGTCTGCGTGGCTGGAAGGGTGAGAGGCGAGTGTTCCCAGCTTCCCTGAGGGGGCAGGGAAACCACCACCCAGACACCCATTTGTTAACTCACAGGTGCCTGGAACCTGCAGATTATCAGGAACCACCCAAACCGCCCGCCCCTGTTTCTAAAAGGCCCAGTTCCACTTCCTGCCAATATTTTATTAGGAAAACTTTCAATACACAGGAAAGTTTGAAGAGTTGTACAGTAAACATCCATTTAGGCATCACTTAGATTGTATAATTAGTTCTATTTTGGAAGTAGCGATTTGAATATATACAGCAGATTTTAGTTCTTCCTGCATTTGGGAAAAGTGGGTACAAAAGGAAGGATCTGAAGGCTCCTATCTGGAAAAGGTCAGGCTTCTGTACTACCAGCGACGCAGCAGGATGAAATGAAACCCTTCAGTGACCCCTGAACGAACAAACGGACCCACATACCTTAAACCTGTAGACGGTATTGAAACATGGAGCCCTATCAGTACAAGGACAAACCTGGTGTTTGATCACAGCAGTCATTCTGCATCCTCACAACTCCCACCCCCCTCAAATAACACAAGGACGCCGTGGCTTCTGCCAGCTTCCAGTGTAGTAGCAGAATATTAAAAAACCATACAGTGTCAAAAAAAAAAAAAGAACTGCCAGAAAAGCGAACTGTCAGATTTCTACACCTGGCAATTAAAATACAGGATTTACAGAATTCATACTTTATTTCAATGAAAACTATACTACAAACAGGAATAATCTTAGCTGCACATGACCTGAGTACCTCAAACAGGAAATCTGTTTTGTATTTCAACATGAAAAACAGCATTTCAACTTCCCTATCATCTAAGTGTGTTGAGGGCAATTTCAATGGTTAGCAGCATTAGAAAAAAAATTATACTCTTATATGAAGACAAGCACGAATATATAGAACTCATTATTAGAAACACAGAAAATTACTGTTAATTACGGTTAATCAAATAAATAGCATGAAGATTAGGAAAGAAAACAGTAATTTTCAAACATTACTGCTATCATGAAACATGATAGCGTCTACGATGGCACCAGCTTTGTGATCTGGAGCAAGACACTTCTCTCTGAGTTGTCTTATCAGCGAGACAGGTCTACCAATGCGACTTAGGCCTCCTCGGGGCTTCTTCCTCTGTCCTCTGCCTGGAGAAAAGGACCACTGCTCTTTTTCTAAATCTATGTATAATTCTATTTATTTATTTATTATTTCTGGCTGTGCTGGGTCTCCGTTGCAGTGAGGGCTTTTCTCTAATTGTGACCAGCGGGGGTTACTCTCTAGTTTTGGAGCAAGGGCTTCTCATTGCTGTGGCTTCTCTTGTTGCAGAGCATGGGCTCAGGCTTAATTGCTCTGTGGTATGTGGGATCTTCCCGGATCAGGGATCAAACCTGTGTCGGCAGGTGGATTCTTTCGCACTGAGCCCCCAGGGCAGCTCCCAATGCTCTTCTGATGATGACGTTTGATAATCCTGCCCACAGTTCATATTGCCCCTTCCCTCCGGTTACTGTGCCGGGCTGAGGAGACTCAACATCTGCCCTTCATCACCAGTCACTTTCCTCTCGCTGTGCTGCAGTTTCTCTACTTAAAATCAGATGAACAACCCACGAAAGGCCACTACGAAGGGGAAAACCAGTGCTGAGCATCCTAGAAGGATGACACCCCAGTATTTCTGATATTGGCTTGTATATCCCAGAGTCACTTCTCTTTCTTTGGGAAAAAAAAAAAGCCAGAAATTACAAACTAAGAGTTTTACACTGATGATCTGTGGGACTAGATATCTAAAGCCTCTCCCCAAAGAAGTAAGTTTGAAATTCAGATGTTTTAACCTTAGGGGTTCTTTAACACAGGATTTATTTTTTTTTAAAGCAGGGATCCCCAACCTCTGGGATCTAATGGCTGATGATCTGAGGTGGAGCTGATATAATAATAATAGAAATAAAGTGAGCAATAAATGTAATGTGCTTGAATCATCCAGAAACCATCTCTCCGACCCCCTCATTAACCCTGGCCCTGCTCCTGGTCTTCCTCAAAACTGGTCCCTGGTGCCAAAAAGGTTGGGGACCATTCTTTTAAAGACGACATGACTTGCTAAAATGAGACCTCTTTCTCAAATACGCACACTCTTAGGTGCATATGTGCCATCTTCCTGAGCGGCAACACAATGCACTTGCTCTGGCTCCCAAAGGCCTATAAGTTAGAATCCTGCATAACTTCAGCTAAATCATTTAGCTTCTCTGAGACTCAGCTTTCTCACAGATAAATCAGGAGTATTCCAAGGGATCACTGAGTTGCTAGAGTTTTGAAATGACATAAAGCACCTAGCACAGTGCCTGCAATGAAGAATCTGCTTAATAAATGAGCTTTCTCGTTTTTCATATCATTCGGCAGAGATTCCAAAAAGCATGCTGTGTGTCAGTGAGCTTTACATCTTTATACTGATGGGGACAAAGAAAGAGATAAGAAGAGGAGAAAGGTAAAAGAAGAATGCTTTATCCAAATGATTTATGATTTATCTGGATAAATGATTAATGGATTTATCCAGGGCTCTACTGGTTGTGAATTAATTTTTCACAAAGCAACTTAATACAACATTCATGAATTTTGCTACATGGTTGATCATTTAAACTAGGATGAAACATTGAGGTTTAGCTGGTTAGTATGTTTTATTAAGGAGACTGAAGAACACAAAAACCATCTGCAGCGTAAAGAATCACTTTTTAAGAGACACAGAATAAAAGTGACTTCCAAGATACATAGCTAAATGAGAAAAGGAAGGTGGGGAAAAGTATGTGTGGTCCATTACCAACTAACAAGAAGGTTTCATATGTAATTAATTAAGTCCTGGAGTCTAATTGGATTGGAACTATCACTATAAATTTATCTTAAAAGCAAAAAAAGGAAAGAAAGGAGGGAAGACTTCTCTTTACATTTAAGAAGTTTATAAACAATGACAAATCTAATATCAATAGACACCCTTAGAAATCAAATTATGGTTTCTAAATACAATTGCCAATCAAAAGGAACAGGGCCTTTGAGAAATGGCTGATTCTACTGCCTGCAATGCAGGATACCTGGGTCAATCCCTGCGTTGGGAATATCCTCTAGAAGAAGAAATGGCTACTCTCTCCAGTATTCTTGCCTGGAGAATTCCATGGACGGAGGGCCCTAGCAGACTACAATCTATGCGGTCTCCATAGAGTTGGATACAACTGAGCGACTAACACTTTCACTTTTTCACTTTCAAATACCCTGCAAAAAAAGAACCGCTTTGTATTGGCTGGACTATGGACATGGATTTGATAGCTTTTTTTTTAAATGGCAGCTGTGTTACAAACCCCAGGACACTCACCCAGCTAAAGAGCCAAAGAATAGTTCTTGTGACATGCCACCTTCTTCCACATAGTCCCTTTTGGAAACCTACCACAGAACTTGGGGACTTCACACCAACAAAATTATAAGTGTTGTTAGGTATTCATGTAAGAACTCTTGCTGTAGCATGGATAGCTGTGATCGGTGAGTCAACTGTCCATGGCTACCAGTTATGCCAAGTTGTAACAGCATTTTTACTTTCTACACAACAAAGAAGCTTTGCAAATAAAATCTTAGCACTTTGAAAAAAAATAAAAAAAGAAATGGTTGATTCCAAATATAAGGTAGAAAATGTACAAGTAGAGTCTAGAATATCTTGTTAAGAATATCAGAAGTTAAAGAAGCTACTAACAACTATTGGGATTGCAATAGAAGACTCAAGAGACAACTGGAAATGGCTCCCACCAGTCAGGAACAAGATAATCTGAGCATCAAAAAGAACAGTAACTGTAATGTATTAAAATATATAAAATACATATTTTATATGTATTTGATTCAAACAAAATAAACCTCATTGCTCACCTTTGAAAGGTGCTAGGAAATCAAATTTTTCTGAAAACTAGTTTTAAAAAGGTGTGTTGGGGGAAGAGATTAAATCACTCATTCTGCCTTTTTTTTGGCTGTACTGCGTGACATATGAGATCTTAATTCCCAGATGAGGAATCGACCCTCAGGCCCTGTATTGGAAGGGTGGAGTCTTAACCAATGAACCACCAGGGAAGTCCCATTCTACTTTTTCTATATGAACTACACCTGCAGGTAACCAAACATATGATAAGAGATTTTTCATTTTAAGTAAGAGCATCTGGGACAATAAATGAAGAAATAACAAGCTATATTATTATTTTGCAACCTTTAATGAAATAATGAATGTAGCCGTTGATCATTAATGACTACTAAAAATCATCAGATAAAAAATTGATAGGGGAACTTCATATTAGATGAACCAGGCTAGCAACATCTGAATCCACATGATCAATCTTATCACAAAGGGAGAGAAAAGTAGACTTTTTGTGCCATCCAACACAATGCAACAGGAAATATACCACACCATCTAGGAGCTAGTCTTGCCATTCAGTTTAGCCCTAAATCTGATTGAGTTTATAGATCTAACTACCAGTTGATTACAAACACAGTAGTCAGGTAACACGTTATACAACCTTACAAGAATGTTCCAGAATACGGGAACTTCTATGGAGCAAACAATCTGGTATTTTAAAATCTACTGCAAAGTTACAGGGGGTACAGGAAAAGGAGAGGAGGAATTCAGAGATTAAGAAAGAAATGTGACACATCAATCAAATGTAATATGTGAACTTGTTTAGAAACTGGAGGTCAAACAAAACAATTATTATTTTTTTAAATCTGTGAACAAAAAATCTGAGACTTCCTTGATGGTCCAGTGGTTTAAGAATCTGCCCCGCCAATCCAGGGGACACAGGATTGATCCCTGGTCTGGAAAGATCCCACATGCCACAGAGCAACTAAGCCTGCATGTGGCAATTACCGAGCCCGGGTGTGTAACTACTGAAGCCTGGCCGTCCTAGAGCCTGAGCTCTGCTCTGCAACAAGAGAAGCCACACAATGAGACGCCTGTGCACAGCGACTAGGGAGCAGCCCCCGCTCACAACCAGAGAAAGACTGCACAGCAACGAACAGCCAGCACGGCCAAACAAGCAAATCATGTGAAAAACCAAAGGAGATCCGAACACTGGATCTCCGATAGTGAGGAATCATTATTAGTGTTTCAGTGTGGGAGGAGTATTATAGTTTTGTTTAAAAATGGTTGCTCGTCTTTTAGATACATACATATGCAGACTCATGACTGAGAGCATTTGCTGTCTATGATCTATTACAAAATTACCTGAAAGGGAGAGGAAGAGAACAAGTACTAATGAAGCAGGACTGGCCATACGTCGATCACCGACACTTTGCGGTAGCTAGATGCTCATTTATTATGTTATTTTCTCTACTTCTGTATATATTTGAAATTTTTCTGTAATGAAAAGTTTCAGGATTCATTAAAGCAGAAATTCAAAAGGACTTCTCTTCTGTTTCCTAGGATGTCACTTTTAAGTGAAAAGACACAGCTCTTGGATGTTTTCTTAGATGTGTGGTGATTACAGTTAAGACAACAGTCCCAGGACTTCCCCTGGCAGTCCAGTGGTTAAGAATCTGCTTTCTACAAAGATATACAAAGGAGAAAAGACAATCTCTTTAACAAGTGGTGCTGGGAAAACTGGTCAACCACCTGTAAAAGAATGAAATTAGAACACTTTCTAACACCATACACAAAAATAAACTCAAAATGGATTAAAGATCTAAATGTAAGATGAGAGACTATAAAACTCCTAGAGGAAAACACAGGCAAAACACTCTGACATAAATCACAACAAGATCCTCTATGATCCACCTCCCAGAGTAATGGAAATAAAAACAAAAATAAACAAATGGGACCTAATTAGACTTAAAAGCTTTTGCACAATGAAGGAAACTATAAGCAAGGTGAAAAGACAGCCTTCAGAAAGGGAGAAAATAATAGCAAACGAAGTAGCTGACAAAGAATCTCAAAAATATACAAGCAGCTCCTGCAGCTCAATACCAGAAAAATAAATGACCCAATCAAAAAACGGGCCAAAGAACTAAACAGACATTTCTCCAAAGAAGACATGCAGATGGCTAACAAACACATGAAAAGATGCTCAACGTCACTCATTATCAGAGAAATGCAAATCAAAACCACAACGAGGTACCACCTCACGCCAGTCAGAATGGTTGCTATCAAAAAGTTTACAAACAATAAATGCTGGAGAGGGTGAGGAGAAAAGGGAACACTCTTACACTGTGGGAATGCAAACTAGTACAGCCACTATGGAGAACAGTGTGAAGATTCCTTAAAAAACTGGAAATAGAACTCCCATACAATCCCACTGCTGGGCATACACACCAAGGAAACCAGAATTGAAAGAGACACATATACCCCAATATTCATCGCAGCACTGTTTACAAGCTAGGACATGGAAGCAACCTAGATGTCCATCGGCAGACGAATGGGTAAGAAAGCTGTGGTACATATACACAATGGAATATTACTCAGCTATTTAAAAAAAACACCTTTGAATCAGTTCTAATGAGGTGGATGAAACTGGAGCCTATTATACAGAGTGAAGTCAGAAAGAAAAACACCAATACAGTATATTAACACATATATATGGAATTTAGAAAGATATGCAAGACAGCAAAAGAAACACAGATATAAACAACAGACTTTTGGACTCTGTGGGAGAAGGCAAGAGTGGGATGATTTGAGAGAATAGCATTGAAACATGTATATTACTATATGTGAAACAGATGACCAGTCCAAATTCAATGCATGAAAACAGAGCACTCAAAGCTGGTACACTGGGATAACCCAGAGGGATGGGATAGGGAGGCAGGCAGGAGGGGGGTTTGGGACGGGGGGACACATGTACACCCATGGCTGATTCATGTCAATGTATGGCAAAAACCACCACAATACTGTAAAGTAATTAGCCTCCAATTAAAATAAATAATTTAAAGAAAAAACAAAAATAAATACATAAATCTACAAAAGAATCAGTCTTCTAATGCAGGGGATGTGGGTTTGACCCCTGGTTGGGGAACTGGGATCCCACGTGCAGCTGGGCAACTAAGCCTCCGTGCTGCAACGACTGAGCCCCCGTGTGCCACAGCTAGGGAGAAGCCCAATGCTGCAACAGAAGATGCTGAGTGCTGCAACGAAGATGCCATGTGCTGCAATTAAGACTTGATGCAGCCAAATAAGTAAAAAAAAAAAAGACAAAAGTCCTCTATGTGGCATGTAGCTAGGTGCAATCGGTTTGAGTACCTTCTTCCCTTGAGGATAAAGTGGTGTACCAGACCTGGGAAAATGTATAGGGGGTTTGATGGATAGTGGAAAGCACAGGGTTCTGTAGCTGACCTGGTTTCAGGCTCCAGTTCTTTGTCAAGAATTGTTTAATCTCCCTGGGCCTCCGTGAAATGGGGATAACCTCCCCCCCTCCCTCCGCCAAGAGCTGCCATGAGCATCGCAGGAATGAAAATATGAGAGTCCTAGCTCAGAGCAGGCACTGGGCATTTTGGAATTTATTCATTCATTTATTCACCAAACATCTGAGTATATCCGCTGGGTCAGACTCTATAGGTTATGTGCTAGTGAAATCAATACATAAAAAGCATGGCACCTGCCCTGAAGGAAAACAGGAAAGTAAACGAATGATTATAGTGGTGAAAGCAATGCATTTTAAGTTCTGAAAGGATAAACTGTTGGATCTGGAATTCTGTATTCAAACAACACTATCAATTATGAAAGTGAAATTGAGACATTTCTATAGAGTTCACTAACCATACACTATTAATATATATATATGCAAAAAGGGAAAAAAAAATCACTCCAGGAAAAGATTACTCCCCTTAAAAAAAAAAAATCTACACATGAAAGGCTGGGATATTTGGAAAATTATCTCTGAGTAGCAAAGCTTTAATGGCATAGGAATCAATTTTCTTCTCTGTGGGCCCCATTATGCTACATTTTCTCTTCAGAATATTGGATTTACACAATCATATTATAGATGCTGTATACAGGCTTCCCAGGCAGCACTAGTGGTAAAGAACCCACCTGCCAATGCAGGAGACATAAGAGACACAGGTTCGATCCTTGGGTTGGGAAGATCCCCTGGAGGAGGACATAGCAACCCACTCTAGTATTCCTGCCTGAAGAATCTCATGGACAGAGGAGCCTGGGGGGCTACAGTCCATAGGGTTGCAAAGAGTCAGACACGACTGAAGCAACTCATGGATTATAGATGCTGTATACCTACAGATGCTGTATTCCATCTCTTGGAATCAAGATTCTCAAGAAAGCACAAAAGGACAGATACACAAAAGCAGTAAAAATAAATAAATAACATCACTCACCAAAGTGAGAAGGTAAACAGACAGAAGGTAATACACAAGTGTTAAATTTCTAATCTTTTTTAGAAGTGATCAAGATATATTGGTCAAAGTGTGTAAGACGAGAAACAGAGGTATAAAACTACAGTGATAATAGAAAATGAAGAAAATGATAATAGTAGCTGCCACTGGGAAAAAGAACTGGGAATGTGGAGCCAAGATTTCCTCCCTTTACTTTATATTCTCCTGTACCATGCAAATTTTTAAAAATTATGCGCATTTATCACTCCAATGGTTTAAAAAGTGTCACGGGAAACACTTTTTCTGCTAAAATATGTGTAACTTACAAGTTCTACAGTGAATTTTCCAACATTTAGTCTGCCTAAATACAAGAAAGATATTAAGGTAGCTAGACTTGATAACTTTTATAGTCTTTTCCAGACACTAAGGGTCTATCCAAAGGGAAAGAGAAATTGTGTCACTGTCATTTGGATAATATAAAGACACACCTGTAAAGTCTGTTCCTAAGCTATTGAACCAAGAACAAAAAAATAGGAAATTTCCCCAGGAAAAGGCAGCTGAAAACCAGGAACAGAAGCAGCAAAACTAAATGGAGATTTCTGCAGTGGAACCAGGAGCAAGAAAAACTAAATAAGAGAAAGTCAACACTGAGAGGGAGTAAGTGGCCTCTAGGGTGAAAGAGGTGGGGCTGAGGCTGCAAAGATTCATGCTGAGATGGGGGTGGGGTGGGGTGAGTTTCCCAGGTGGCGTTAGTGGTAAAGAACCCACCTGCCAAAGCAGGAGACACAGGAGACACGGGTTCAATCCCCAGGTTGGGAAGATCCTCTGGAGGAGGGCATGGCAGCCCACTCCAGCATTCTTGCCTGGAGAATCCCACGGACAGAGGAGCGTGGCAGGATACAGCCTATGGGGTCGCAAAGAGTTGGACATGACTGGAGTGACTTAGCACGCAGCATGGGGTGGGGTGGCAGGGGTGGGATCTGGAAGTGAGAGGCAACCGCTGTGTCACAGAAGCTGGAAAGCAACAGATGTGCAAAGAGAGGACCAAGACACAGAGGACAAAAAGGGCTGAGTACAAGTTTCTTCTGCTCCAGATAAGTGCTGTCTAACTGTCTTCATGAAATCACAGGCAGAAGGAGGGTCAAAGAAATTCTAGTACATAGATGATAGGTGGAATTTGAAAACAGGCAGTACCCAGTGAAAGGGTCAACCTTCTTTTCTCTCTTGGGTGCCTGCTTTATTATTTCAGTGTGCACTGCTGTGCTTAGTCGGTCAGTCGTGTCTGACCCTTTGCGACCCCATGGATTCTAGCCCGCCAGGTGCCTCTGTCCATAGGATTCTCCAAGCAAGAATACTGGAGTGGGTTGCCATTCCCTTCTCCAGGGGATCTTCCCAACCCAGGGATCGAACCCAGGTCTCTCATATTGCAAGTGGACTCTTTACGGTCTGAGCCACCAGGAAAGTCAAATTTATACATTTCAGTATAGTAAAGGGATTTCACAGGCTCACTTAAGATACTGGTTCACCCAATCTTATTTTTATTATATACCTCTTAACCAAAAGTTCTCCTACTACAGGGATTTTCAAAAATCTAACTCTTTGGGTTGAGAAGAAGCTACTTGCTATTTGAGGAGATTCTCAAAGAGTCTTGAGAGTTTGTATCAGTTTCCTCTTCATGCCCTACCTACACTGGACACAATGTAAAAACACTTGGAATTTAAGACCTAGAAGGGACTTTGCCCTTCTTTCCAATAAGATGCCTCATTTAAGATGAGAAAACACAATACTGGGCTCTTGCTGGTACTCACTGAAGGGAAGAATGCACGTAGTCTTTCCCAAGGTACCAGCAGAGCACAAGCTAGAACACCTCTTGTCCAGCTGCCCATAAGTCAGTTCCCTTTTCACTCTGTGGCTCTGCTGTCTCTATGGCATTTTTTTTTTCAGTTGGAGGAGAGAAAACGCTTGCTCCACAGACCCATTTATGAATAAACATGTAAGCAGTCTGACAGAACAACAGGTCCTGGGATCCAGTCTGCTTCATCTGAATCTGTGTCTCTAAAGGGCTTTCCCTCCATTTCCTAATGAAATATGTACATTCAATTACTTGCAGAAACCGCTAACTTCAGATGAAAATTATAAGAAATCCGAAAACCATAGCTTTGATGTATGCTTTAGCATTTCCTACATAAGGAGGAATTCCCAGGAGCTACAGAGGAATGAGATGGTTGGATGGCATCATCGACTCAATGGACATGAGTTTGGCCAAACTCCGGGAGATGGTGAAGGACAGGGAAGCCTGGTGTGCTGCAGTCCCCGGGGTCACAGAGTCAGACACAACTGAGCAACTGAACAAAAACAACAACTACATTTTCAAGGAAGGCTGAAATTTAGTCCCACAGAAAGGAAAGGCTAGAAGGAAGACAAGCCAAAGGGTTTTTCCCTAATGGTTGAAACGAGCCAAAAAGAGCAAATTACCCGCAGATATGATGGACCAAACCTCTGTAAGGGCAAAGTAGCTTTGGAAAACCATTTTCTTTAATTACAGAACATCCTTGGTAAAATGAGGAGGGAAAGAGCATCTGTTTTCTTAAGACTGTTTCAGACATCAGTGTCTGCTTATGGGGACTGAGTATCTACTAGCGAGATCTTAGACGTTTCAGCATCCACTGCAAAGGAGGGGTCTTCAAACGCTACGCCAGCCTGTGCTTACTCACTCAGATCTCTCGCCACCAAACCAAACCTCCTTTTTCCTTTCTCAAACACATCCAGTACAGTTTCCCAGAACCGAAGCCCTATCTTTTGTCCAGTTATCAACGATAAACTCTGTGAATATTCTGAATCTATTACAGAAAAGACTTCCGCCACAACATCAGTGCAAACAGAAGAAGAAATGGACAGCCACCTCCAGGGAAAGTGCTGACAGCCAACCCTGGAAGCTCGGCAGTCATGAGGTGTCTCCCAGGGTCTCAGGTCAATTCTCTAAAGCCAACAGAAGCAAGTCACAGAGCCAACCGTAAGGGCCCTGACAATCTTAACTGGACTTTTCTAATTATGCCTGAATTTTTGTTTATAATTATGCTATTTTCCCCAGACTTCAGTCCCTCCCCCCCACTTTTTTTTAAAGAGTATTAACTGTTTTAAAGAAAAAGAGAGAGAAAAGGAACAACAGCAACAAGTTTACCGAACGTAGAAGTAAAATATGAGACAAAAGTTCACAAAGGATGAGAGAGGCAGATGGAAATACACTCCTGTAATAATCTTACACTATTCATGAAGCAATGTAACTTTCACTTGAAGATAAACTGTGATTCATGAAAGAGGCGTACTGTAATCTCAGAGGAGTACTTGGCCAACAGAAATATACTGTGAGCCAGATACACAATTCTAAATTTTCTAGGAGTCACCATTAAAAAATAAACAAATAAAACGAATTTCAATATCTTTATTTAGCCCAATATATAAAAAATGTTATCATTTCAACATGTCATCAATCATTCAAAATCATGCATGTTTTAAATTTGTAACACCTCAGTTTGGACTAGACATATCTGAAGGACTCACTAGCCATGTGTGGTCAGTGGCTACCATACTGGGCAGCTCTAGAGCAGGAGTCAGGAAACTTTTCTGTAAAGGAACAGATAGTGAACATTTTGAGTTGACATAGTCTCTGTTGTAACTACTGAAATCTGTTATCGTATTGCAAACCAATCAGAGGCAAAATGTAAATTAATAGGCATGGCTGTGTTCCAATAAAACTTTATAAAAACATGTCAGCCAGATTTGGAAGGAAATGGCAACCCACTCCAGTATTCTTGCCTGCAGAATTCCATGGACAGAGGAGCCTGGCGGTCTACAGTCCAGGCAGTTGCAAAGAGTAGGACATGACTGAAGCAACTAACACAATACAGTTTGCCAACCATTACTCTGGAAAAATGACAAAAAATAACACAAAGAAATATAAGAAAAGGTTGACAGGGAAGATAAAAATGGGAGGCTATAGTATCAGTAAACACCAAATAACACACAATTCATCCAAAAAAAGACAGAAAAGAGGTACAGAGGGACACAGAACAATCAAGACAAATAAGAAAGGGACACCAAGATAGAAGACAGGTTCACTTGCATCATTAATTAGGTTAAGAATAAATTAGGCAGGGATTGCCAGAATGGATAAAAAAGCAAGATCCAACCATAAGCTGTTTATAAGAAACCGACTTTAATATAAAGACAAATAAGTTGACAGTAAAAGGCAACCACATAGGATAAGAAACAAGAGTGGCTGTATTAATACCAGATAAAATAAACATCAAAAAAGTTATTTCTAGAATGGAGAAGAAATATTCCACAATGATAAAACAGGAAATTCATTAAGAAGACATAAGACAGACATACATTTATCAAAAGAGCTTCAAAATACATGAAGAAAAAACTGATAAAATTAAATGGAGAAATAAATCAACAACCACAGTTGGCAATTTCAATACCACTCTCAGTAGCTCAAAGAAAAAGTATACAACCCACCCACACCCCCATCCAAAAAACCCAACACAACAATTAAAAAAACCTAACTCACAATCAGTAAAGATATAGAAGAGTTGAGCAAAACCATGAACCAATGTAACTTAAAACGATATTAATGGAATATCACACTTACTCAAGTGCACACAGATGATGTACCAAGACAGAACACATGTCAAGCCATAAAACAAGTCTCAATAATTATCAAAGAAGTTCTAAATAACTCATGTGTTAAGGAAGAAAGCACAAGAGAAATTAGAAAATATTTGTAATAGATAATAGTGAAAAGACAACGTCAAAATATGTGGAATGCAGCTAACAAAAACTAAAGGAAAATTCACAGCTTTAAATACTTCTACAGAAAAGAAGAAACATAACTTCAATGAGTTAAGTTCCTACCTTACAATGGGAGAATAACATATGAAATACAAAGAATCCAAAGAATAACTATTAAATTCAAAATAAGCAGAAGAAATGATAATAAGAGTATAAATAAATGAAAAAAGAGGACACAAATGCAATACTAGATAAATGCTGGTACTGAGAACTAACACCTAGTAAGGAAAAAAAGAGAGACAACACAAATTACTAATATTAGAAGTTTTTAAAGGGATATAATTATAGATCCTACAGATACTGAAACTCTAAGGGAATATTTTCAGCTAATAATTTTATGCTAATAAATTTGACAACTTAAATAAAACCGAGTATTCCTTGGAAAACACAAATTCATAAAGCAACATAAGAAATAATAGACTCGTATCTATTAAAGAAATTCAGTTCACCATCAGAAACCATTTTCACAAGAAACCCTTATGATTAGATGTCTTCACTGGTATAAGTAAAGTAAGTGTTAGTCGCTCAGTCATGCCCGACCCTTTGTGACACCATGGGCTGCAGCCCAGCAAGCTCCTCTGTCCATGAGATTTTCGAGGCGAGGATACTGGAATGGGTTGCCATTTCCTTCTCCAGGGGATCTTCCCAACCCAGGGATTGAACCTGAGTCTCCTGCACTGCAGGCAGATTCTTTACCTACTGAGCTAAAAGGTAAACTTGACCAATAATTTAACCAATGCCCTCCTCCCCTCAAATCATATACACACTGTCACCAAATAACAGAAGAGCAACTTCTAAACTATATGAGGTCAGCATTATCCTGATACCAAAACTTGACGAAGATATAAAAAAAGAGCGAACTACAATCTAATATTCCACATAAACAAAGATATAGAAACAATTAACAACATATTAAAATCTGGCAACATGTAAAAAGGAGTGTTGATACATCATAACCCAGTGGATGTATTGGGTCCATGACTGATGGACCCAATCTATGACCCAGCTGGATTCCTCTCAGGAATGCAAATCTGATTAAGCATTCAAAAGCCAACCAATGTCATTCAAAATATTAACAAAGGGCAAAACCATATGACAATTTTGAAAGACAGGACTTCCCTGGTGGTACATGGGCTTTATCCCCCTCCAGGGAAATTCCACATAACATAGAGCAACGAAGCCTGTGTGCCACGACTGCGGAGCCCGAGCTCTGGAGCCCATGAGCCACGACTACGGAGCCCTCGAGCTCTTCAGCCTGTGCTCTGCAACAACAGAAGCCACCACAATGAGAAGCCTGCACACCGCAATAAAGAGGAGCCCTCGCTCACTGCAACGAGAGAAAAAGCCTGCATGCAGCAGCAAAGACCCAGTGCAGTCAAAATAAATAAATAAGTAACAGTAAAGGTAAAAAATTAAAGAGGCAAAAAGATACAGAAAGAGTATCTGAAAATACCCAACATCTATTCATGATACAAAAGTCTTAGCAAACTGGAAGCGGAGGGTAACTTTCTCAACCTGAAAAAAGACTTTTATGAACAACCTATCAATCACAGATCAAAGGAAAACACTGAACTAATACTGCAAGCAAGGAAAGGATATCTACTCTTCCCACTTTAACAATATACTAAAGGTGCTAGTTGGTCCAATAAAGCAAGAAAAAGATGAAAGACACAAAGATTGGAAAAGAGATAAAACTGTTACTAGTATGCCAACATGACTGCATAAATGAAAAACCCTGCAGAATATTAAGAAAAAATCCAACCTATCAGAATAAGCAAATTTTAAAAGGCTGAAGGGATATAAGATCAATATATATATAGACTTCACTATATATATTGAAGAACTATATATCCATATAGAAGCAGCAGACAATCTGAAAATGAAACAAACAATTCTACTTATGATTACATAAATAATATAAATATTTAGGGAAAAATGAACATAACTACTGAGCCCAGATGCTCTAGAGCCCGTGCTCCACAAGAGAAGCCCAGACGCTGCAACTGGAGAAAGCCTGCATGCCCCAACAAAGATCCAGCACAGAAAAAAATTTTTTTTAATTATTTTTTGTGGACTACAAAGGATCTAGAAGAGCCAAAACAATACAAAAAAAGAAGAACAGTTGTTGGCGGGTTTATGCTACCTGATTTTGAAAGTCAAAGTCACTCAGCTGTGTCCAGCTCTTTGCAACCCCAAGGACTATACAGTCCATGGAATTCTCCAGGCCAGAATACTGGAGTGGGAAGCCCTTCCCTTCTCCAGGGGATCTACCCAACCCAGGGATTGAACCCAGGTCTCCCACATTGCAGGCAGATTCTTTAGCAGCTGAGCTACAAGGGAATCCCAAGAATACTGGAGTGGGTAGCCTATCCCTTCTCCAGTGGATCTTCCCAACCCAGGAAGCAAACTGGGGTCTCCTACACTGCAGGTAGATTCTTTACCAACTGAGTTATCAGGAAAGCTTACTATAAAGTCAGAAATAAGAAAGCGTGGTATTGGCATAAGAACAGGTATAAATATGAGTGGAACAGAAGGATCCAGAAATAGACCTAGACATACATGGTCAATTTATTTTTGACAAAAGTGCCAAGTCAATTTAAAAGGAAGGAAAAAGTCTTTTTAACAAATGTTGCCAGAACAACTAGATGTCCATATGGAAAAACATAAACCCTGACTCCTATCTCATACAAAATTCATTTGAAATGGCTCAAGGTTAAATGTAAAAGCTAAAACTATAAAGCTTTCAGAAGACAGGTTTCTAGAAAATTATTGCAACCTTAGGTAGACAGAGTTTAGGGACAGGGAAAAATCCACCAAGCATTAAAAAAAAATTATTAGCAGGACTTCATCAGCATTAAAAAATCTGCTCATCAAAATACTCACTAAAAAAGTGAATACACTACCCCAAACTCAAATAAAATGTACTTGCAGCACAAATATTTGACAGAGGATGTGTGGATCCAGAATATATAAAAGAACTCCTACAATCTACAATAAAAAGAGGCAAGAGACTTATATATCTACCTCACACAGAAGATATCTGAATGGTTAGGAAGCACACAAAAAGGCGGTTAACCAGAGAAACAAATTAAAATCACAATGCAATATCATCTCCTATCTTCTAGAACGGCTAAAAAAGACTGATACTACAAAGTGTTGCCAAGGATGTGGAACAACTGGAATGTTCATATAACATTCCAGCTAGGGGAGTATAAAATGGAGCATCCACTTTGGACAACTGTTTGGCAGCTCCTATAAAATTTAACATACACATATCCTAAGAACCAACAATTCTAACCTTAGATATTTACTCAAGAAACGAAAACACATACCCACAAAATTTTTTTTTACAGAAATGTTCCTAGCAGCCTGATTTATAACAGTCCCACCTGGAAACAAACCAACTGTCCACCAACAGATGAAAAGGCAAATACTGTATATTCATACAATGAAATACTACTGAAAATAAAAATTAATGAACTCTTGATACATACAACACTAAGGGTGAATTTCAAAAAGATGTTAAGTGAAAGAAGCCAACAACAACACTGAGTGATTACATTTTTTATAGATTCCAAGAATAATCAAAATTAATCCACAGTGATAGAAATTTGAAATAGTAGCTTAGGATAGTGGGGACTTGGAGTTGCTTGAAAAGGGACACAACAAAAATTTGAGGTGGGAGATAGAAATGTTCTAACATCTTGCTTTGAGTGGTGGTCACATGGGTATATATAGCTATTAAAACTCTTTGAACTAATTAAGCATTTTAGATTTGCACATTTTATCATATGTTAATTATACCTCAATTTAAAAAATCTCTAAAAACCATTTTAAAAGTATGGAAGGCAATCCAAAATATTAACAGAAATTGCTTCTGGGAGGTGGGATTATGGCTAACTTTTTCCTTACTGATTCACTTTTCTCATCTTTATAATTTTCTACACTGAACTCCCCTCCTTCTCCCCCACCACCACTTTCTATGGTATTTGTTTTATAGTTTCACAAAGATCCTAAAATGTCACCAGTATTCATCTTCTGAAAGTACTATAGGATTATAGGTAAGTAACAGAAGTGTGTGTCAAGTTCTCCTTCCACAGCAGGCATGTGGTTCGGTGCCTACATGGGACACGGAAGGGGCTCAGAAGCTCAGCCAGAAGCACCGTGGCAGTCTGGGGAGAGGAAGAGGTCCGATGTGGGAGAGTTCAGCTCTGACCCCAGCTCATTCACTGAGTGGTGGACAAGTCACGGAGCTCCTGTTTCTTCACCCCTAAGACGAAAATAAGATATATCCCCTTTTTTGCCTCACTGGGGTTTTGTGGGTCTTAGCTGAAACAGTCTATACAGCACAGAAGGAATTAAGGGAGTAGTAACTTCTGATATTATGTGTATAGTCAGAAAAACCCTTTCTCACAAGTCAGATTTACTACTCTTAGTCTCACAAGAAACAAGAAGTTTGCTAGGACGACGCAAAACTCTTCAAATCAACAGTAAAGAACTCTTACCTGTTGGCGTGGTAATGGTGATTCTGCGAACTGTAGGAGACGCACTGTGTGTTTAGCCGCTTTGGCTCAACCTCCTTCCAACTATCTTCTGTCCACTTTCTCTTCATCTGCTTCTCCTCTCGTTTTTTCCCGACATAGTCAGCATAGGTCTGGATGCGATAGCTCTCTGCATACTTGCTGGTATTGACAGCTACAAGGAAAAGAAAAAATCCTTAACAAAGAGTCTGGCCTGGCCCCAGGGTGTCGGAAAGGTGGCTTGAGGTCATCAAAGGAACCCTGAGGTCAGGTCTGCCATTTAGAAGCCAGGTGGCCTTGGGAATATCCCACACACAGCTCTCCCCATCTGGATATCCTCACCCGGAGATGACAGTCCTGCTCCCCAGCCTCCCTTACAGTGTGCAAGTGCTCTATAAAGTACAAAGAACCGGAAGGATGTAAGCAAGACATTAATTTTCAGAATATCTGCAGGTAACATTACTGCCTGAAAAGTATTCATTTTCAGAGTAAGAAAATGAAAAACAAAACAAAACCGCCAAGGGAAAACTGTTGTGAAAATAAAGATGACAAGAAAAGCAATTTGGACAGCAGTGTTGATCCCCGTAGGTCTACTGCACGCCTGTGCCTGGCGCTCTGCATACGTGACATCTAACCTTCATAGCACACTTGCAAGGGAGAAGTCACCTTTGCTGATTATAAGCAAGATGGGGCTGCCGCAGGCCACGCTGCACCAGCGGCAGGGAGGAAAACCAGGCTGCTTGGACCCTAAGGCCAGGGACCTTCTCGAAGTTCCGCGCTTCACTTTGGACTCTGCAGATTCAAGACAGTCCCACAATATTTGAGACCTGCCTCTTCTCTTTCCCTTCTTAAAGCCTGTTAATTCTCTGTAATGTGCTTCTGGCAGGAGTTCTTGAAAGCTAGAGCTTGCTCCCTTTTAGGTGTTAATGGATGATAAGGCCAGGTCTGTCTTCCTGCCACTTTCTTGGAGACTAGGGGCTGGAACACGAGAGTGGCCTGGGAGTGAGGACCCACAAAAACCGTGTGGATGGGCCCCTTGTGCTGCTCTGGCTTCTGCAGTGTGAGCAAACATTCCCCGCCCACTGGTTATTACCCCCACTAGCAGCAAGACAGTAAGGGCTGGGCCGTGCTGGCAGGCAGCTGCCGGAGCAGACCTGGGACCTGCTGGAAAAGCACCATGATGTCTGAAATAGTCTGTGTACCTATTTTCAGCGACTTCTTGGTACAGAGTGAAGGAAGTGAATGTTAGTCGCTCAGTCATGTCTGACTCTTTGCAACCCCATGGACTGTAGCCCACCAGGCTCCTCTGTCCATGGGAGTTCTCCAGGCAAGAATACTGGAGTGAGTTGCTATGCCCTTCTCCAGAGAATCTTCCTGACCCAGGGATTGAACTGGGTCTCCTGAGTTGCAGGTGGATTCTTCACTGTCTGAGCTACATACAGAGTGGTTCCTAGTAAATATTATGTGAATGAATGAAGCAAGTGATGATGGATACATCAGAACTGGACAAGGGACTCCAGTACTCCAGGGACCTTGAACCACAGGGACAAGACACCTAGATGAGACACAGATACCCCCTGCATATCTGATGCACCCAGCTTCACTCCAAACAGACTGGATTTGCCTAAAACTCCTCAGCACAACAGTAGTTTATAGAATGTCATGCCTTAAATGCTTAGCCATCTGAAGAGCAAAAGCAAAATAAAACAAGAAGAAAAATAAGGAAAGACTCCCACTCTTTAAAGTATTTTTTTTTTAATTAAGAAGTTTGCTGTGCTTTTCAAATATTCATTCTAGAGTTAAAGAGGGGTAGGGTTGGGGGGGGGGAACAAACCCTAAAGGTATTAAAGAACTTTCACATTGTCCCAAGGGAGTAGAGTGAGTTAGTGAAATGTGAACTCAAAACAGCATGCTCTGACTCACTCACAAGGAGATAAACAGAAAGCAATCAGTTCTGCAGATATGCTATCGACCAAAGTCACTCAGATCAGAGAACTAAAGAAACAGNGCCATCTTTCGGCCATGCCACTCTGTTGAAGCCGCTGTGAAACCAAACACGGTGAGGGCCATCCCCGGCTCCCTGTGGGTGAACAAGAGCACCTCCTCTCCTGCAGACTTTACCCACCCACAGTTTCACTGAGCCGGGCGCCCTGTCTCGAAGCATTTAATCCTCACAACCACCCCACAATGAAGAGATGTTCTAGTCATCACACAGATAAAGAAGCTGAACATCCGAGGAGCCACGCATGTCTGCTTACAGTCTTGTAGAGCGAGCGACAAAGCTGGTTTGGAACCAACATGTGAGCTTTTTAAAAAATATAACATTGCCACAAGTCTGACATACATTTGTGTATTTCTGTGTCCATTTAGATTGAGGATTATCTCATAAAATGCTTCCTTGAAGAGGACTTTTACAGAACTACTTACAATGTTTAGATTTTTTTTTTTCCTAAAAATGTAGAACCTTCCACTATAATCAAGCAAAAGATCTCTCCAACTAGGTCGAGAGCTCTATTACGTTCACAAGACTTAACATAAGACATAGAGACCTTCCTAAATTGATCCATAAATGTGATGCAATTCCAATTTTTAAAATTCCATTTTAATAAAAACATTGAAAAAAATTTTTAAGAGATTAAGAAAAATCTCATCAGAACACTGAGCAGCGGTAGCCGGGGACTGGGGGGATGAGGCCAACCACCAAGGAGGTGAGGGAATTCTGGGAGTGATGCAACTACCCTCTGTGTCTTGATTATGGTGGAGGTTACACGATGGTGTGCGTTTGTTAAAACAAAGACCTGGCCAGTAGAACAGTGGATGTGTATTTCATGGTATATAAATTACATCACAATCATTCTGTGGAATTTGAAAGGTCCGATTCCAAATTTTAAATGGAAGACAACTGGGCCAATAATAGCCCAAACGTTTCTGAAGAAGAATAAGAAAGGGGGACTTCCCTGGCCAGCTCAAAAGCTTATTGTAAACCTGTAGTACTTAGGACAGTGCCATAATGGTACAGAGATAAACAAACTGACCAATGGTACAGGAGAGCCTAGAAACAGATCTAGGCATCTATGAAACTCTGATATCTGACAGAGGCAGCATGACGGCATGCAAAAGGAAAAGTTGGAAAAACTGTTTATCCACGGGAAAAAAAGAAAAAAAAAACCTGGATTCTTACTCACACCAGGCCAAAAAATCAACTCCAGATGGATGAAGCACTTAAATGTCAAAAGCAAACTTTGAAAACTTGAAAAGAAAATAGAAGTGAATATCTCTTCCTGAGCTTGAAGTAGGAAAGAATTTATGAAGATACAAAAAAATGTTAAGCATAAAGAAAAGATCAATAAGTTTGGCTGCATTAATATGAAAACTTGTGTCCGTCAGAAGATACTCTGAAGAGGGCAAAGACAATCTACATGCTGGGAGGAGATATTTCTAACATGTGCAACTGATGGAGGATTAGCACCAGAATACATAAAAATGCCAACAAATCAGTAAGAGAGGACCCAACAGAAAAATGGGCAAAAGACACAAAAAGCACGCCCAGTCATTTCACAGAAAAGGGAGCATAAAATGCCAATAATTATATAAAGGAGTTGCTCAATCTCAGGCAAAGGCAAATTACAAGCACTTAAATAAGGTGTCATTTTGTACATTTGTAGAGGGAGAAGGAGGGGGGAAGGCAGGGGGAACAGGAGACAGAGGGGAAAGAAGGGAGAGCGAGAGTGAGTCTGAGAGCTAGAGCATCAAAAAAGCAAGAAAAGGATCAACATGACTTTTATGAGAGTGGTTCCCCATTTCCACGCTCCCCCACCAGGAATCAGGGGTTTGGGATGTGGAGGAACAGCAGATTCTTGTTATAATTTATTAACGGTATTTTAGCTCTTCTGGTTGAATAGTGGTTTCACAGACGTTCACTACATTGTAAACAAATTGGTTAGGTTTTCTCTTGTATACTCGGTCCAACCCCTAAGGCCGTTTCTGAGACCAAATTTGAAGGTCTCTTGTAGGAAGTAATGCAGTATTTGGATGCAATCTCAAGAACGACAGAATGATCTCTGTTCATCTCCTAGGCAAACAATTCAGTATCACAGTAATCCAAGTCTATGCCCCAACCAGTAATGCTGAAGAAGCTGAAGTTGAAGGGTTCTATGAAGACCTACAAGACCTTTTAGAACTAACACCCAAAAAAGATGTCCTTTTCATTGTAGGGGACTGGAATGCAAAAGTAGGAAGTCAAGAAACACCTGGAGTAACAGGAAAATTTGGCCTTGGAATGCAGAATGAAGCAGGGCAAAGACTAATAGAGTTTTGCCAAGAAAATGCACTGGTCAAGGCAAACACCCTCTTCCAACAACACAAGAGAAGACTCTACACATGGACATCACCAGATGGTCAACACCGAAATCAGATTGATTACATTCTTTGCAGCCAAAGATGGAGAAGCTCTATACAGTCAACAAAAACAAGACCAGGAGGTGACTGTGGCTCAGATCATGAACTCCTTATTGCCAAATTCAGACTTAAATTGAAGAAAGTAGGGAAAACCGCTAGACCATTCAGGTATGACCTAAATCAAATCCCCTGTGATTATACAATAGAAGTGAGAAATAGATTTAAGGGCCTAGATCTGATAGATAGAGTGCCTGATGAACTATGGACAGAGGTTCATGACATTGTACAGGAGACAGAGAGCAAGACCATCCCCATGGAAAAGAAATGCAAAAAAGCAAAATGGTTGTCTGGGGAGGCCTTACAAATAGCTGTGAAAAAAAGAGAAGCAAAAAGCAAAGAAGGAAAGATATAAGCATCTGAATGCAGAGTTCCAAAGAATAGCAAGAAGAGATAAGAAAGGCTTCTTCAGAGATCAGTGCAAAGAAACAGAACAGAACAGAACAGAGTGGGAAAGACTAGAGATCTCCTCAAGAAAATTAGAGATACCAAGGGAACATTTCAGGCAAAGATGGGCTCAATAAAGGACAGAAATGGTATGGACCTAACAGAAGCAGAAGATATTAAGAAGAGGTGGCAAGAATACACAGAAGAACTGTACAAAAATAGATCTTCATGACCCGGATAATCACAATGGTGTGATCACTCA
>SJYQ01002459.1:164140-231105 GCA_006410935.1 Redunca redunca
AAGACTTTGATGCTGGGAGGGATTGGGGGCAGGAGCAGAAGGGGACGACAGAGGATGAGATGGCTGGATAGCATCACCGACTCGATGAATGTGAATCTGAGTGAACTCTGGGAGTTGGTGATGGACAGGGAGGCGTGGCGTGCTGCGATTCATGGGGTCGCAAAGAGTCGGACACAACTGAGCGACTGAACTGAACTGTAGGAAGTAAGAGTTTCTCCAGTTTCAATGTCTCCGGTGATAAGGAGGTGTCCCTGAAAGGATGGAGTGCCGTAGACAAGCACGGGGGTGCTGACACACCAGGCTTCTCAGACCTTCCCCGGGGAAGCTGAGGACACTTGTGAAGCCTGTTGCCAAGCTGCTGCAATCTTTTTATTGCAGCAATGGCTAGGAGGGAGCGGCAGGGGGAAACATCAGGAAACTTTGAAAGCAGTTACCACCATCAGCCCTGCGTTTTCTGCAGTGGCTACCCTCAGGCAACATTAGGTTCTCAGTCAGTTTCTAAGGGAATTACCTATATGCTTATCCATCCGATAGTTACGAGAAAGGGAACTATTTACTGGTTACTTATTCTGCCAGGTACGGAAAAATCCGGTAAGGATTATCCTGACTTTATAGATAAGGACACTGAAGCTCGTAAGAAGTGATGGGTTCAAGGTCCCAAAGATGACAAGTTTTGGGATCCAAACCAAAGCTGCATTCTTTTCATGATACCATGTGCACTGGAAGGGTCCCAGACCATGTCATTTGGAGTTAACACAGGCAGGCGCTCCTGTCTGCGAGAGTCTCAGAGTCCGGCCACCTCTCCATACAACAGAGTTGTGTACAAAGCAGAAGGATCTCTCTGTGATAACCTGGTATGTTCACCTCCCACCAGAAGTGCCATGTGCTGAGAGTGACCTCTGCCAGCTTTGCAGGCTCAGACCCTCCACCCCACCTGCCAACATGTGCTTTAATCCTTGACGGTGCCCGCTTCCGATGCCCTTCATGGCCTCTCTTGACCCCTCCCTCGGCTGCCAGCCTGGGGCCCTGCACCACTGTGCCCTCATTCTGGGCACCAGGAGGGTACCCGATGCTGCTTTGTGTTTGCTTGCTTATTTACATGAGAACATACCGGATTGAGAAGTTTTCTTGTGTTCTACACGATTGGATCCAGTTTGGGTTTTCAGAAGCATGACCATTTCCCCACTTTTACCAGAGAGAGAATGGATGGGTTTACCTTGGGTTCTCAAGGAGACGACCAACTTTATAAAAAAAAGTGTGTGCAAGCTCAGTCATGTCCTAGTCTTTGCGACCCTACGGGCTGTAGCCTGCCAGGCTCCTCTGTCCATGGGATTCTCCAGGCAAGAATACTGAGTGGGTAGCTATTTCCTTCTGCAGGGGATCTTCCTGACCCAGGGATCGAACCCACGTCTCCTTTGTCTCCTGCATTGGCAGGGAGGTTCTTTACCACTGAGCCACCTGGGAAGGCCTTTACAAAAACACTCAACCCTAATAATGGTCAGCAGGAACATTTGCCTACGTTCAACCCATCTAAGGAACTAGCAAATAAGGTGCTCGCAGGGCTTGGCGCTGTCAGAAGCATGTGCAGTACAGCTATTTCCAGGGTGTCCAACAGGTGAGAGTGGGCAGTCGCCCAGGACACAAACAGTCCTGTTTTACCCTCGCCAGTCCATCCTCGTCTATAAAACCCTGCAGAGTCTTCAAGATAAGTGCCAGCCTGCGAGAGGACGTCAGGGCGTTCAACTCAGTGCAGCCCTCCCTCAACTCTGACTTCTTGCCACGTGTGTTCCCAATGGGGCCAGGCGCTCTGTGAGGGAAGGGACAGTACTTTACTCAATCTGTAGCGCCTGGGTTCTCCCGTGGTACTCTGGCAGGAATTTAAACAAAGATTATGGAGGGAAAGAAGAAGCACAGCTTTTGTTATCTGTTGGCAGTTTGTTTCAAGAGAAGAAAGCCAGAACCAGGACACAGATTCACATCTTCAGTTAAAAGTTCCGTGATGAAGGCTGATTCAGGGCACAGAGTGTCCGGGGCTGGACACAAGAGGAGTCAACTCTGAGTATGAAGGGCTGGCTCTCTCTGGCAGTGGCAGCCCAAGCACGTCGCCACCCCTGAGCCTCACAGCAACACCGGGAAACGGAGGGTGATGGTCCTTACAGCAGCGTCGGCGGGGCCGACACACTGGCCCCGGACACAGGGTCGGGACCCAGAACCCGTGATTCCTTGTCTGTTGTTCCTCACGCAGTGCCTACTCATCCAGTGAAGGGTTTCTATTTTTTGCTTGCTTTTAAAGCACTAAGGCTAGGGACTTCCCTGGCACTCCAGTGGTTAGGACTCCACGTTCCACTGCTGAGAGTCTGTGTTCGATCCCTGGTTGGGGCACGAAGATCCCACAAGCCTTGCGGTGCAGCCAAAAAAAAAAAGAAATAGAATAAAAAATAAAGTACTAAGGCTAAAAAACGAATACTAAGGCACGTGAAAAAGATGCAAGCCCTGTAACAGAGGACATAATGGAGTAAGAGGCGGGGACAGGGGCCGGTAGTCGGTCTCTCCTCCTGGTCCAGTCACTAAGGCTCCACACTCCCAACATAGGGTGCCCGGGTTTGATTCCTGGTCAGGGAACTACACCCTGAATGTCACAACTAAGACCTAGCACAACCAATTAAATAGATAAATATTAAAAAAAAAAAAAAGAGGCAGAGGGGCACTGGTTTCATCCACCTCTGCTTTCCCCCGGCCTCCCTCACAGCACCGACATGAGACACTCAGGAAAGAAATGGACAGGGGCCAGGGAGGCAGGTCACGATGCTTGAAAAGATGTGAAGGGCAGAGTGTGAGAGAAAAAGCAGCTGAGCGCTCACAGAACCGGGCTTGCACCCCACCCCACTGGGTCCTCGGCACCGTGAGGGTGCGCACTGGGAGCCCCATCAAAGCTCAACGGGCACCAGAGAGGAAGTGGGTCCCGTCCTGGTTCCGCCAGCTACGAGTCCGCCTGCTCTGTGCTCCTCCACGTCGTCCCCGCATTCTGTCCACGGCTCCCACAGCGCCTTTCACCTCACGGTCTCTAATGAAGGCCAAGGAATTGGAGAAGAAAACTTTCCACAAACCGGCCGAATGCTGACGTGTAGATATGGCGACATTTATTTGAAATCTACACAGAGGGAGGCCATGAAGTCAAGTGGGAAAAACCACAGGTTCTGAGGCCGCAGAGGCCTGGGTTCAAATTCTGCCCAAATCTTTACTTGCCTGAGGCAAGTCACTGGGCCTCCCTGGGGTTCCCTCTCTTTATCCATCAAATGGGGCCCATTTACCCATCTCAGAAAGCTATTAGGAAGGGCAGCACTCTTAGCACAGGGTCTACCACACAGCAGCTGCTTAATTAATGAGGCTACTGTGGATAAATTAGAGATCAGACTAAAAGAACTGTGTCTAAAGCAATTCAGCGAGCTACAGCTCATCACACGTAGGGGGCTGGAAGTGAGGGGGCCTCACACACCCAAGTCTGCAGCAGCTCATGCAATAGCACTATCATCTAGAATTGGGGTCTTTTCCATGCAAAAAAAACATGAAAATAAAATAGATTATACAGGAACCCATACATCAACCATACGGGACAAGTGTGAAATCAGAAAGTCTGAACCATAATTTTAAGACTGAAGCAACCAAAATTAGCCAATTAATTTTCACTAACTCTCTTGGCGACACCAGAGTCTGCTTCTGAAACATGCACCTCATTCACTCACTCCACAAACACCAGCTCCAGGTTCTGTGTCAGGCACTGGGGCATGATGGAAAGGAACAGATGATCCCCTCACAAAAGAAGCTCACAATCTGGAGGAGGAGGAAAGGAACAGACTGGCAGGGGAGCACCAGGAAGGCAGGGCTCTAGGTGAGGAATAAGGATTTCAGCACAAGGAGCAAAAGGTTGACAGTGAGGAAGAGGCCACCGCTTAAGCTCCCAGCTCCCAGGGCCTCTGCCAACTGCCTCTGCGTTCACTGAATGGCATCGCCAAGAAGCACTGCTTCTATGAACCAGCCTGCAGGTGGTGGGTACAGGGGCGGGGGGGGGGGNGGGGGTTCTTTTCTTTTCATGGTTCCTAGCTGAAAAGTCAATTAAAAATAAATAAAGTCACCCTTTATTGAGTGCTTACTACATATAAGCATTCTGCTGACTGCTTTACAAACAAACATATTTAGCTCCTGCTTGTTCATTTATTCACCCTTCCACCTGTGCGTGAATACAGACACTAAACTCTCACTTGTTCATTTATTCATCTATCCATTCACTGATGAACAAACACATCATCTTCTACGCCTGGGCCACTGGGGCTGAATCGGAGATCCGGTCTTTGTATTTGTTGGGAGGGCAGGACAGGGCACAGAGCCCCACATGTGCTGAGGGTTAGAAAAGCGCTCTGGAGTTTCCAGTGGAGTGCTGGCTGGGCAAGCCTGGGACATGGGGACCGTTTCTCTAAGGAAAAGACGCTCTGGTTTTCCTGAGACTGAAGGTGAGAGAGCAGATAGTAAAAGACACTGGGGACGGGGAAGGGCTTCTAGGCAGGAGGAGCACGGAGCAACCGACCTGATGAGGAGACACAGTCTGGACGGAGGAACTGAAACACAATGTTAACAGTGGAGACTGCAGAGGGAGCGGGGAGGACCTGCAGTGAACCCGGGTGATGGGCACCCCATGCCACGCGCAGTGGGACCTACAGTCTGGCTTCAGTCAGAAGCCCCCCCCGGAGGGGGTACAAGTGTGAGCTGATATGTGTCTACAAGGTCACTGCGACCAACGGGGAAAACGGGAGGAATGGACAAGGCGCGGAGTGAGAAAGGAAGTCCCAGTGGGACATTGAGAAACAGCGACACTCACTCACCTTATAGACGGGAAGAGCAGGGCCCGAAGGGGAGGGGGACTAACCTAGGAAGTCCGGGGCTGTGGGGCCCAGAAGGGAAGAACGGTCAGTGTGCTGGGGACCAGGCAGGAGGACAGGGCCCTGGGGCTTCAGGACACAGAGGTCACCAGGGACCACAGCTGAAGCAGAGGGCAGATGGCGAGGGTGATGCTTGTAGACTCCTGGGACTTGCAAAAGGGAAGGAGTCATTGGGAGCAAAGGGCACTGGGATCAGGAGTCCTTTTGAAAAGCTGGAAAGGATTCGGCAGGTTTTTGGGGTGTTAGAAAGAAGCTGCGGGTGGGCCTGAGGATATGGGCCCATGTGAGGCCTGGAGAGTGGGTGGGGCCCAGAGCATCTGTGAGGGCCCCACTTCCGAGTGGAGGGAGGAGTGGGTTAGAGCTTTGTGAAGCCGGGATAGGAAGCCCCACCTGGAAGCTGGCAGTTTCCTGGGTGGATGGAGGGGGTCTCCCTGAGTGCCCCAGGGCTGAAGCTAGGAGGACAGAGGGGCAGGAGAGGCCATGGTGCTGTGACAAGCGTCCAACCGGAGACAGTGGCCTTCTGTGCAGAGTAACCAACTCTCCCATGCTCTTTCTGTCCTCAAAGCAATCCCACAAGGTGGGCAGGAGCTCTGTTTTCACAGACACAGAAACAAAAGCTGAAAGAGGTTGAGTAACCTGCAGAGGGCCAAGAAAATGACAGTTTTACGATGGAGTCAAACAGGAGCAGGTGGAGTTCCAAAAAAGTTTAGAATTGAGAGTCACTTAAAAAGAGAGAGACAGAGAATTGTTTTTTTTAAGATAAAACACTTAGGAAGTTAGGAAGTAATTCCATACTTAGCAGTCCGGACAAACTAGACAGACAGCTGAAAGAGCTAAGGTAATTTGTAACATTCTTCACACTTCTTGGGAAAAAATTAAGGTTGATGTCTCAACTACACAGGAATAATTCAAAGTAAAATCAAAGATCTCCTAGAATGTGCGAAATGGCAGATCCTAAATGTCAGGAACACTGAATAAATTGCACTCTAGGGAAAACTAAATATAAATAGTACATGTTTTTAGTTATACTATTTTATAACAGTGTTTTTAAGGCCTGCACATATCACAGAGGAGTACAAATAAATAATAATCGTGGTTTACAGAGGGGTTACCATGTTCCAGATACTATATGAGCTCGAGTCCTACTAGATTACCATACAGTCTATAATACCCTAATATATTAACCTTATCATAGACTCTTTCATCTCTAATCCTATCCTCTACAAAACAGCCCTATTTTGAATATGACCAAACAAGAGATGCAGATGGGTTAAGTCCCCTGCCCGACATCACAGTGCTGAGTGGTGGTGAACAGCCAGTTTTAACCCACTGCTGACACAACCTCCTCCTACCGGGGCGCCTTCACAGTCTAAAGGCATACAGTGTGCAGCAGGTTTTAAATTGCAACAGTATCACTAAAGGAGACCTACCTTTTCGACCCAACCCACTCTGATGCTTCCTATTGTTTCTTTTCTCCCTTCTTTCTAAATTCTGGTGTCAACTAGCACTGATTTCCTGACCCGAAGTTTGAAACAAGCCACAGCTCATTGACACCCACCATTCAAAGTGGCATTTCTGTGAGACAATGCGCTTTGTGTTCTAAAAGGTTAATCAACAAAAGGACTTTTAGGACACAACCTATTCACCAGCCAGAGTTCATGTGTAACTGAACTGCTGGGTGGAGGCAGTGGCTGGGTATGCAGCTGGAGTTAAGCAGGGTTCACTAGCTCTCTCCAGTGATGTTTCAGATGCCAGATGCAAACATTCACCAAATAGAAATGTCCCCCACGTACAGCAGGACAATACTTTTGGACTATTGACCTTGGCAGTTTGAGCACTTTATGAAGCATTAAATCTGCCACAATATTACCGATATTGTGATAACACATAAATGCACCATCTTTTCTTTACGTCCCAAGACCATGTTTACAGAAAGCCTGACAGAGCAGCACATTTTCAGATTTAAAGGTTTCCACAGTTGAAAAGCTTAAGTCTGTTTGTCTATAAGCCAACCAGATACTGTGGGAGATGCTAGCCGCAATATTTACACTTTCACTACATGTCTCTCTGTGGCTGTTTTGATGTGGTTTTCATTTGATAAAAGAATTTACTTACACCTCGTGACTCAGCTTATTCATTAAGCAAGTGAAACCCAGGAGGGAAGGAGGGAGAGAACGAAAATGACAGGCCCTTATCAGCAGGCAGGGCTGAGCTGTCTCACCTGCAGGGTGAGTCATTACCCCTGGGAGGGAGGGCATCCATTCCCCAAAGGGGCCTCTCCCAACCCAGAAAGGAGTCATAGAAATGCCGTATAAAGTGTACACAGGGCAATTCCGTGTATGGTTCCCGTTAACCCTTCCTTGCCGCGCTACTGGTCTGGAACCTCTCAGGGTTCTCCCGAGGGCATCGTGATGCCACCCATAAACAAGTCCTCTTCCTCATCCTGCCTTCTTCCCTTCTAGCCCCCTCGCCCCCACCACTGCAATCCACCTACAGATGTGGAACCCTCTGAAATCCCCATCAGATGTGACTTGCCTCTTCAGTGTTTTCAGGACAACCCATATATGACCTGTCACCACCAAAAAGATCAGGAAAAAATGCCAAGACGACCTGCTCTAACACGCAAGCCTGCGGCCTCGGTGCCTGCACAGAGCCCTCACTGGCAGTAACTCTTCTTACCTGTTCACTTGATGCCAGTCCTTGTATGCCAACTGCCGTGCTATACTAGGGTCCAGTCTCTATGCAGGGAGAACTGATTCACAACAAAACGAATGGAATCTGCTCTTCAGACCACAGGCTGCCTTGGGACCATGCAATGTATTTGTCATAACTGGCAACGTCTGACGTCAAGAGCATATAGACAGAGAATCTCATGCTTTGCCAATGGGGAAATAAGCCACACATGATAAAGTTAGCCTTATTTTCCATATCAATTTTACTCTTTGGCTTTGCTGAGACTATCTGCCCAATGACTGATTTTTTTCCACTGATAGGTTCTGTTAAAACCCTACAGTTCACCAAACAGCCCAAAGGGGCCGCACAAAACTGAGCGAGAATTACTTTGGTTTTAAAGTCCCATTCCAGCTTGGCATTTAACACATTCATTCTACACTGACAGGTAAGTCCCCTGCATACGAACGAGTTTCATTCCAAAAACGCATGTGTTAGCCCAATTTGTTCCTAAGTCCAGCAAGGTTAGCCCACGGACCCAACTAACACAATTGGCTATATAATACTATACTGTAATAATACTATACTGTAATAGGTTTATAATACTTTCACACAAATAATACATTAAAAAACAAACACAAAAAAATAAAACACTTTGATCTTACAACACAGAACCTGGCACAGTACAGCAGCTGGTGCACAAGGACTGGCATTGAGTGAACAGACAAGAGGAGTTACAGACTGAAGGAGGGAGAGGAGGTGGGAGACGGCAGGGCTGAAGGGTCGTCAGCAGCAGGAGATGGAGCTCGAGCTGCAGTCTCACTCACGCCTGACGTAACTGGACATGCAAGTCCACGTTCAAGTCTTTGGAAAGTCTGCAACTCGAAGGTTCGTATGCAGGAGACGGACTGTATTTTCCTCCCTTTAAGTCACCCAACCATTTCCCTGCAGATGTCAGGATTTTAGGAAGGCTATTCCACCTCTTTTACTTTCTTCATCCTTAAGTGTGTCTTGCTGTTACAGGTTCCTGACATCAGGGGTCAGGCCTACAGGCAGCATTCAGGTCTGACAGGAAGATGCTAAGTTAACAGAAACAGGCGAAGCAGCTCAGGGTCAAACACATACATGTACAGGAGGACAGAGGAAGGAAGGAAAGGACAGAGACAAGAAAGAGAGGGATGCGAAGACGAAGGGGACGGGAAGAGCGCACCTGCCTGCGAGCCAGCCAGATTGAGCTTCTCCCATTGGGGAGGAGTTGCTTTCTGAAAGCAGCAACTTGCAAATTCAGAGAAATAACAAGCTCTTCATGATTCCTGCACGTTTAAAGCGAAGGTGATAGTCGCTCCGTTGTGTGTAACTCTTTTCGACCCCATGGACTACAGTCCACCAGGCTCCTCTGTCCATGGAATTCTCCAGGAAAGAATACTGGAGTGGGTAGCCATCTCCTTGTTCAGGGATCGAACCCAGGTCTCCTGCATTGTTGGCAGATTCTTTACTGTCTGAGCCGCCAGGGAAGCCCCTGAAGATTTAAAGAAACTGAAATTCTTTGCCAGCAGGAGAGTAAGGAAGGCTTTTTTTCTTTTAAAATGTGATATTGGCACTGGTTAGCTTTCCTGTCTCAAGTTATTAAGATCTCTACATTATTCTGAACAATCATTTTGTTTTCTATATCCTAAGGAGATGTACACGTAGAACTTTTTGTGTGTTTGGACATCCGATGGAAAATCAACTGGTTAGAAAAAAAGAGTCAAGTGCTACATTTTAAAGCACTTATGTCAAAAAAAAAAAACAACGAATACAGTAGCAACTGTGATACTGCTAAGTTTTAAAGTATTCTGGAATATTTTATGACATTACACCTTAAAACTTCCAATGGCCCAAGAGTTTCCGGCAATGTCAAAATGCTTAACACAAATTAGGAAATTGAAAAACAACTTTTGCAAGGCCTGTATTGGTAGAGTGGAACAGAGACTGCTTTCTGACTGATAATGGAGCGTTCAGGGACTTTAAAGTGCTCTCTACATTAATTTTTCCCTAGAAAAATATTTATCACCCTTTAAATTACAGCTCCACAGGCCCACATCTACTGCCTCTAATGTAAGCAAAGCCTCATTTTAAAGAACGTAAACTTAAGTGTCATGAATGAATTTAGTTATCCTGCCTTTGCATAGCACTACACTATGATTTCGATGAAGAAAATCTATGAGTATCTGATGGCAGCTTGAATGGGACAGAGCTGCAGAGCTCCACAAACCACAGTTCTGCGGTACACTCACAGACTGCTCCCTCTCCAGGTTAGGGGAGGGAGCAGACAGAGGCCTTCACCAACAGGAAACGCACAAACCACGCACGGCTTCAGCTGGATTCTTCTGTCAAAACCAAATCAAGCTTCCAATTAAAATAAATAAAATTTTTTTTAATGCAAAAAAAAAAAAAATCAGCAGAGGTGCATCACTACATACAACAGGGTGAAATAGTCCTGAGTCTGACTCACAAAAGAAGTCACTCTGACTAATGTAAAAAGGAACATGTTTTCAGTAATGAATCCCCCTCGGGATTTGATTTGGGAGTCAAACTCTCCAGCTTCTACCTTTAAATGATAGATAAGAACAGAAGAGTGAGCGAATTTAAGATGCAGGCAGGGATGGGGAAAAAGAAAGGAGAAAGTCGGCTTGTGGAGCCAAGTTTATCTCCTACTCCCTTCCGAGTGGTCAGCCAAGAGCTGATAGAGGGCTTTTTGGTAAAGTAGGTAGGAAAAAAATCCCCACCAGCTCCCGGGTTGCCAGGCAACCTGCCACATTTTATTAAAGCGGGAGCGGTGAGGATCCCCAGAGGGCGGCTGGAATGCTGCGTCATGCCTTCTCCCAAGCTCCAGGCACATACTCGCCCCACAAGCCCGCCCTGGGGGGGTGGGGTGGCGGGGGACAGGACACACCCAACAGGGAGCAGCTACCTGAGTGTGGCCAGAAAGTCACGGACGGGGCACAAAACCCACACAATCGCAGGCCGTTCTTCTCCAGCTCAGACTGGAACACAGCAGGGTTCGCTGCTGTTGCCACAAAGAGCACAGGCAGACCCTGTACTTGGTTCTCTGCAAGCCTGGACTAAACGGCACTGAGACTTTTTTTTTTTTTGCAGCTTGTGGGATCTTAGTTCCCTGACCAGTGATTGAAGCCAGGCCATGGCAGTAAAAGCACTGAGTCCTAGCCACTGGACTGCTAGGGAACTCTCTGTTGGGATTATTTAAATTAAAAAAGAAAAAAAAATTTTTGTAAGTGATTCATGGTTGAAAAGATGGTAATACAACTGTAGGAGCACGAAGGCACAGTGGAAGAGTGAGCATATGCGCCCTGGGGACGGAAAGTCCTGCCACGGGGCTGCCACTTCACTCTCTGGGCAGCTGCTTCCTTGTCCTGGAGCCGAGGTGCTGCCCACGGGTCATTTCAGGGAAAGCAGTTAGTGCGGTGGGGTTGCAACAGTGTGTACACCTGGAGAAGACCGGCAAGGAGGCTAAAGGTGAAAGCCCCGTTTAGTCGAAGTCACCCTTGAAAATTCCCTTTGGAGTGTCACGGTAGCATCAGACGTGGCTGTCTTCCCCTCCAGTGTCAGAGCACCCCACTGTTGCACCTCTCGCACACCCAGGGGGAGGGATGGCTGGCACATGAGGACAAGGTTACTCAACATACACGCAGGTGAGCGCACTTAATCTCTAATCGGCACGAGTCTACCCTCCAGGAGGAACGTGAGAATGGATATTCTCGTGGGAGAAGCATATCCCTGCCTCCCATTTCATCTCTGACTCACTTTCACTGCGTGGTGGTGGCTGTTGTTCAGTCGCTCAGTCGTGTCTGACTCTTTGGGACCCCATGGGACTGCAGGCTTCCTTGTCTGAGTTTGCTCAAACTCATGTCACTGAGTGGAGTGACAAGCAAAACCAGTCTCACTACTGAAAAAAGCAATCTCGCCAACACGTACTTTTGAATTCGTACAAGTTGAAGCATTTTATGCTGCCTCTCTAGCTGGAACCGAGTGAACACCCAATCCAGGCCTTTGTGCCCGTCCTCTGGGTGCACAGACCCCAGCAAGCCCTTCAGGGCAAGCAGTGTGCTGCAGTCGCTTTATGTCACCGGCGGTACTTCTCCAGGAGAGGGTATCTAACACAGCTATCTCTCTCTGCTCCCGGGAGCCCTGGGCTGGCAACGACTGCCAGTCACTGAATAACCATGGCTACCCACGACTGGAGAACAGGGAGGAAATGTTAAATAATTAATCTGGTCATTGGAAACGTTTTCATATGAAAATAAAGTGGATGTGGGATTTTTCAAATGTGTGAGGATGGTTTAAATTAAACTGCAGAGAAATGCCAACTTGCATTGCACGCCCCCGCCCCCACCCCCGCAGGTGGGCATCCCATCCGCCCTCCTTTGGAGCCAGGGGTCCTTAGTGGAGTTTAAGAGTTGCCCCCTACTACACAGGTCCTTTGTGATAAATAGTAACTGAACAAACGACGCACTCCGTCTGGTGGAGCAAGAGCACCAAAAGGGAGAAGAAACCCGTCCTCCTCTTCCTGGCAGCCAGGCGGCAAAGGTCATGTCCACACTGAGTGGTTTCCACAAGACAATTGCACTCTCAATGCACACAGGATACTCACAGAGCTGTTACTTTTTGTGGACAGGAGCAATCCTGGAAAGAGCTGATTGGTGTGAGACAAGGATAATGCCGTATCTACTTTTTCCAGCAAAGCTGACAGCAATGTCAGTATCATGTATGAGCAAGGAAAAATGAGGGTAGCCTCAGCTCAGAGGGCATGCTCTTACAGGTCAGGACAATCTGTCTCAGAAGGGTGATAATACTCCTCTATTCCTGCACCCTGTGGTCACAATGGGGCAGTGGGAATCCTGTCCTGCAAGCTCAGAGCCTGACCCTCATTCACCAGACAAGTATTTCAAGGCCAAAGTGAAGTCATCGCCTCGCATCTGTCAGCTCATTACCAAGTGATCTGGACCAGGGACTGGGTGAGCTTGAAGCAGGAACCACCTGCCCTAGAGCTGCACTTACTATCTCCTGAGACTACATCCCATACCTGCACTTACTATCTCCTGAGACTACATCCCATGTGATACCCCCATAGGCTCTGCTACCATCAAGGTCTAGAGAAAACGGCAATCTGTTGAATGACTTGCCCCAAGTCCCGCAGCTGGTGTCGGGAGGGGAGCTGGCATTCAGACCCGAGGCATCTCCAACACCCTACCAACCAGGAAAAATGACATCAAAGAAGTGACCAGCCACTGGCCACCGGGTCTGCTAGCTCTTCTCAGAAGCAGGAACACAGAGTCATGGTGTCAGTCCTTTCCATGTGCCACTTTCAGCAGACAGATCACTGACTGTCGTGGGTGTTCTGTCTGAATGAAAGGGGCATACCCTCTGATCTAGAAATCTCTTTCAGGAAACCAG
Source organism: Redunca redunca (assembly GCA_006410935.1). Classification (NCBI taxonomy): domain Eukaryota; kingdom Metazoa; phylum Chordata; class Mammalia; order Artiodactyla; family Bovidae; genus Redunca; species Redunca redunca. Next base: position 177,199 of record SJYQ01002459.1, read on the forward strand.
TCTATGAAAACAATCGGAAATGAGGATTAATTTTTAATACACAAAGATGCATTAAACTTGTTTAAGGGTAATATATACATATATTAAGGGTATATATATGTATATATTAGCCTTTCACATCTTTGTCTAAGGATATATATTTAAAAAACCCAAAACATAAGCTTCCAAAATGTTAACAGTAGGGGAGTAGCTAAATAACTATTCTATTCAAATTCATCAAAACTATGCTTTTCAGGGGGATAAGGACCAAGCAATAAATAATCAATAAATTCTCTCACTAGTTATTTGGACACAAAGTAATCTTTTTAATGTCTACCTCCCAGGCTACATCACTGATTCATTCAACAAATATATCTGCTGATCACCTACTATGTGTCAGGTACTACTTTAGGCATTGAAAATCCATTGAGAATAAAAATTCTGGCACCCCTGGAAGGTGGTTATATGGATGTACTCACTTTGAGGAAATTCACTGAGTGGTATACTTATGATGCATGCACTTTTCTATACATATGTTAAATCTACATTTAAAAATTTAAAAAATGTCTAGCATCATAGATTTTATATCCCAGTGGTAGACTGAAGACACTCAACAAAAAAATAAAATGCGCTGTTTATGTATAGCGCTATGGAGAAAAAGAAGAGTGGGGAGGGCTGATGTGGGGGCTGCAATTTTAAATAAAGTGATCAAGGAAAGCCTTAATGAAAGCGTCGCCAACAAAAAAACGTGTGTGTGCATGAGTGCTAGGTTGCTTAGTCGTGTCCGACTCTTTGCAACCCCACGGACTGCAGCCCACCAGGCTCCTCTGTCCATGGGATTTTCCAGGCAAGGAGATGGAAGAGCTAAGATGACTTTACTGGATTTGAAGATGAAGGAAGGGGACGAGAAGCCAAACAACACAGGTGACCCCTGGAAGGTGGGGGAAAAGCAAAGAAATGGACTCCCCTCCCCGAGAAGGAACACAGGTCTGCTGACACCTTAATTTCACCAACTGAAACCCATTCTGGACACTTGCCCTCCAACTATAAGACACTCCAACTAAGCCGCAAGACAATCAGTCTGTGTTGTTTTTAAGCTGCCAAGTTTCTGGTAATTTGTCAGAGGCAGCAGAAAATGAATACCAGGGTTTGTTTTTGTTTTTTACAACCTGTAGAAGTTAAACTGTAGAAAATTGAGAGAAATACAAGAGTTATGCAAATCATTTCTGCTCACAGAACTGTGAAAATAATTGTTAAATTCTCATCTGAATTGCTTTTAACATCTTATTGGTTTTATCATTAATTAATGAGCTGAATAAAATCTTTGACACATGTTTAAAACCAGAGAGCTATGATGACTAAATGACTATAAGAGACAGTGCTGGAACATGTGGAGAAATTTTATTATGGCCTGAATGAACATTAGCTCATATCAATATCATAAATGTAATTAAAGAAATAATAATACATATACACTGGTGGCCCAAACAGTAAAGAATCTGCCTGCAATGCAGGAGACCCAGGTTTGATCTCTGGGTCAGGAAGATCCCCTGGAGAAGGAAATGGCTACCCACTCCAGTATTCTTGCCTGGAGAATTTCATGGACAGAGGAGCCTGGTCGGCTACAATCCATAGGGTCACAAAGAGTCGGACAGGACTGAGCAGTTAACACTAACACTGTATTTCCTCATCTCTTGATGAAAGTGAAAGAGGAGACTGAAAAAGCTGCCTTAAAACTCAACACTCAGAAAACTAAGATCATGGCATCTGGTCCTATCACTTCATGACAAATAGATGGGGAAACGACAGAAACAGTGAGAGACTATTTTGGGGGACTCCAAAATCACTGCAGATGGTGATGGCAGCCATGAAAATAAAAAACGCTTGCTCCTTGGAAGAAAAGCTATGACCAACCTAGACAGCATATTAAAAAGCAGAGCCATTACTTTGCCAACAAAAATCCATCTAGTCAAACCTTTCTTTTTTCCAGTTGTCATGTATGGATGTGAGTTGGACCATAAAGAATGCTTTTGAACTGTTGAACTGTGTTGGAGAAGACTCTTGAGAGTCCCTTGGACTGCAAGGAGATCCAAACAGTCCATCCTAAAGGAAATCATACCTGAATATTCATTGGAAGGACTGATGCTGAAGCTGAAACTCCAATACTTTGGCCACCTGATGTGAAGAACGGACTCACTGGAAAAGACCTTGATGCTGGGAATGACTGAAGGCAGGAGGAGAAGGGGACGACAGAGGATGAGATGGTTGGATGGCAACACCAGCTCAATGGACATGAGTCTGAGTAGGCTCCAGGAGTTGGTGATGGACAGGGAAGCCTGGCATGCTGCAGCCCATGGGGTTGCAAAGAGTTGGACACGACTGAGTGACTGAACTGAACTTTATATTTATGTGTGCACATATGTATATGTGCAGAGTGAGGGGGAGATAAAGGAAATGTAACAAAGGCTGCCATCTTACCTATAGGTTTATAGGTTACATTTTTCAAAATAAAAAGAGAAAATCGCAAAAATAAAAAGAACTGCTGATAACAGTTTTAAAAAGAGAAATACTTGACACTGGGTGGATTACCAACTGACATAACCATTATACTTTATATTCCCTGGAGAAGGAAATGGCAACCCATTCCAGTACTCTTGCCTGGAAAATTCCATGGACAGAGGAGCCTGGTAGACTACTGTCCATGGGGTCGCAAAGAGTAGGACACAACTGAGCGACTTTACTTACTTACTTAACTTTTATACAGGGCTATCTGATAATATATGAGAAATTCTAATTGTTATTAACATTTTTTAAACCAAATCTCTGACTTTATTATGTTACAGACAGAGGCCAAGTGAAATCCAAGAAATTTTATAATTTTGCATTTGCAGTTCATCCTTTTATACAAAATTCTTGTGCCCAAAGAGGATTGTGTTGTTAAAATGAAAATACAATGTATGGCAAAAATCACTACAATATTGTAATTAGCCTCCAATTAAAATAAATAAATACATTTTAAAAAATGAAAAATCACCAAAAAATTCTATAATAAGAATATTATTGAGTAAATTATGGTACTTTGACTTGAGGGTTTATTTAACTAATGCAGTTGGTTAAAAGGTTTTCAGAGTTGTCTCTACAGGGCCCAGCATACCTTTGCTTATTACCAAATATTTTGTTTTCTCATCTCCATGTGAACTACCTTCTTCTCCCCTTTGAATTCCTAAACCCTGGAGGAATACAAGCCTCTGGGACTTTCCTGGTGGTCCAGTGGTTAGGAATCCACCTACCAATGCAAGGGACACCAGTTTGACTTTTGATCTGGGAAGATCCCACATGCCACAGAGCAACTAAGCCCGTGTGCCACAACTCCAGAAGCTTGCACTCCTAGAGCCTGTGCTGTGCAACAAGAGAAGCCACTGCAAAGAGAAGCCCGCGCACCACAACTCGGGAGCAGCCCCCTCTCACTGCAACTAGAGAAGGTCCATACAGCAACAGACTCAGTGCGGTGCACCCCACCCCCCAAAAAAAGATAAAGGAGAGAGAGAGAGAGAAGGTATATAAGCCTCAACTGTCTAACTTATCCTTGGGTCTCACTGTATTCACATGTATATGTATAAACACAGCTATCTTTTGTGCTCAGTACTGTCTGACTCTTTCCCACCCCACAGACTGTATAGCCTGCCAGGCTCCTCTGTCCACGGGATTTCCCAGGCAAAAATACTGGAATAGGTAGCCATATCCTCTTCCAGGGGATCTTCCCAACCCAAGGATAGAACTCAGGTCTCCTGCACTGCAGGCGGATTCTTTACTGCGGAGCCACCAGGCTTATATATGTGTGTGTATATATCCTGTGTGTGCATGTGTGCACGCTTGGTCGCTTCAGTCGTGTCTGACTCTGAGATCCTATGGACCAGAGCCCACCAGGCTCCTCTGTCCACGGGATTCTCCAGGTAAGAATGGTGGAGTGGGTTGCCGTGCCCTGCCATCCCTCAGGGGATCTTCCTGACCCAGGGATCGAACCTGCGTCTCCTGTACTGGCAGGTGGGTTCTCTACCACTAGTGTCACCTGGGAAGCCCCATATGTCCAGCATGTATATATTTCTCTTTCTTCTGCTAACCTGTCTCATGTCAATATAACTCTTAGATAAGCCAGAAGAATCTAAAAAGGATACAGGGAAACTTTTTCCTTCTCCGACAAGTTTAAATAACTTGAGAAAATCTCTCATAACTTTAATGAAAATAGCAAAAGCTAAATGATGGACACTTAGACCTACATAAAGAGGCAAAATACTGAAAAAAATTACCAGAAGGTTATTACCATTATTTCTAGGCGATTGTCTTTATTCCATTTGTGTGTGTTTCTCCCCAATTTTCTATAATGAGCATGTATTCATTTCATTTTTAAAAAATACTTTTTAAAAACAAAAGACAAAAAAATTTGGCATTCTTAGGCCTAGAACACAGTGGAATTTTTTTGTCATTGGAGTTACCCAATTAAACGATCTGAAAGGTGAGAGCAAGAGAACACAGGCCCACAGACCCACAGTGCTGGGTCTTCTGTAACAATAAAGAGAGAGCTCTATTTAAAAAGAAAACTTTTAAACTGACTGTGGGACAGCAAACTTTTTGATAATTACAGAGGAAGATTATGAGCTATTTACACATATTATTAATACGCTGAAAATGTTCTACTCAAAAGGCTTGATTCAATGACAGTAAATATTAAATAAATGTTCTTTGAGACAGAGCAGTCTTTTTTTTTTTTTTTCCAGAGCAGTCTTAATATTTTATTTAATTAATTTGGGGTTTGGCTACAGCTCAACCTCAAAAATCCTAGTCTAGGCTGAACCCAAATTCCGCAACTCACTTCACTTTTAACTGCAGCCTTAAGAGAACAGAGTTATCACTAACTAAATGAATATCTTGGTTTCATTCTGAATGTAGGCAAGTCAACATCTTGTGTTGACAACTTTCAACATGTGATAGAATTTAAAAATTATTCTTGATAGTCAAGTGTTCTAAGAATGATAAAAATTATCCCGAGAATGCAGAAGGTAAAATTTTTAAGAGGCAAAATTTTCAAAGAATAAGTTAAATTATAAACAAAATTATTCTGAATGATTAAAATTATTGAGAGAAATAATCCACTTAAGAGATTTCACCTATGTAGACTGACTCTCAAGAAAACCCTCTGCATTCAGAAAGGAACCTCCCCTACAAGGCTACAAGCTGCCACAGAGAAGATGCAATCAGCTTATCTATCTGCTTTTTCAACCTCACTGATCAGCCTCTGATGCTTTCAGACAAGATTCCTACTGCATGGATGGGCATGACGATTTTCAGCCTGCTTCTCTCGTTCAGCTGGTCGTGCATGCTCAAAGAAAGCACAGACAGTACACTTGAGAGTTACTGAACTGAAGGTGGAGAGAAGGGGAAGAAAGAGCTTAGTTCAATAAATGTGATTTACTACGTGATTATTTAGTAACTTTTTTCTTTGACTCTAAGTAAACAGATTATTTTAAGATGCTATCACAAATGACAAAGCAGTATAATTACCAATATGCTTTCTTTTAAAAATTTTATTGAAGTATAGTTGACTTACAATATTGTGTTAATTTCTGCTGTACAGCAAAGTGATTCAGTTATACACACATAAAACATTCTTTTCCATTATGGTTTATCACAGGATATCAAATATAGTTCCCTGTGCTATATAATAGGACCCTGTTGTTTATCCATCCTATATATAATATTTTGCATCTGCTAAGCTCAAACTCCCAATCCTTTCCTCCCCTACACCCTCCTTGGCAACCATAAGTCTGTTCTCTATGTCTGTGCTGTTTTATAGATATGTTTATTTATGTTATATTTTAGATTCCACATATAAGTGATATCATATGAAATTTATCTCCACTTTCTGACTTACTTCGCTTAGCATAATACTCTCTAGGTCCATCCATATTACTGAAAATGGTATTATTTCATATTTTTGTGGCTGAATAATATTCCATATATATATATGCACCACATCTTCTTTATCTATTCATCTATCGATGGACACTTTGGTTGTTCCATGTCTTGGCCATTGTAAATAGTGCTGCTATGAACATAGGGGTACGTGTATCTTTTCAAATTAAAATTCTATCTAGGTATTTCCCAGGAGTGGGATTGCTGGATCAAAATTCTGTCTTTAGTTTTTTGAGAAACCTCCACATTATTTTCCATACCAATATGCTTTCCTGTGAAGAGATACTTGGGGGATGAAAATTTTAAACCCTATACCCCACCCATCACTTAAGAGAGCTATCAAACGGATGTGTCTGCGCATGCATGCTAAGCTGCTTCAGTCATGTCCAACTCCTTGAGACCCCATGGACTGCAGCCCACTAGGCTCCTCCGTCCATGGGATTCTCCAGGCAAGAATACTGGAGTGGGTTGCCGTGCCCTCCTCCAGGGGATCGTTCTGACCCAGGGATCGAACTCGCATCTCTCCTACAATGGCAGGTAGGTTCTTTACCACTAGTGTCACCTGGGAAGCCCATCAAATGGATAACAAATTATAAAGATAAATTCATGTCATCATTATTGTTTAAAGTTCACAAATATGAAGATCAAATACTTGATCAAATATTACCAAAATCTAAGAACATCTGAAAAGTATCTTTATATACAATATTAACACAAGCGTGAGGGCAAAGTGCATTAAATGACAGAGATTTTTATACCTGGAGCAAAAAGCCTATAGAAGCAACTGTTTCAGGTAGAAATAAGCTTCATAGAAATAAGCGCATTTCACAACCCTTGGGGGAAGAACTCTATTCTTAAAGGAATAAACATTTTGGCATAGTATTTCTTTTAGTAAAGAAGGAAGAATATGGTTAACCGTCCTTCTTACTTCTGGTCACTAAGAAATGGGTTTCACAACTCACCAGAGGAGAGATATACAATTTATTGTGCTAACATACACCTGTTTTCTTTCAGAGGAGAGTTTAAATCTTCGTGCAGAGCCAACAAACACAGACGTCACAACAAAATGACAAGAACAACTGGTGGAAACATTCCTCTTCAGAAAAGATTCCCAGACACTCAACAATTAAACTTAACCTGCTCAGTGTTCCTGCAGGCTCTTCTAGCATCTTTGAGGCCCAAGACTCTCCCCATGGGAGAGAACAAACAGCAGAGAGCTGGAGGAATATGTTCATTTGTGAGGAAAAGGAAAAGGTCAGGGCCACTTCCAAAGAATTCGGGTAATGAGTTTCACCTGTTTTTTCAACAGAAGCTGTAGGAAAACCTAATAAAACAACATATTCTCCTCAAGCTGTAAACTGCCACCCAGGGTAGCTTTTTAAACCAATATATATGCACTGCCCAACTTCACCACTACTGTACTTCTTGAACATTTTCACAAATTCTTGGGGCAGGGGGTGTGGGGTGGGTGGAAAAACCAAGATTGGGAAAACTACTTAAGGGATAATTAAGTACCTGTATAGAACCCTAAATTATGAAAGTTTCCTAAAAATTCACTTTTTTAAAGCACAAGAAGAAAGATGAATCTGTGTGATACAAAGATGATGATTAAGGCCTTAAAGAGAAAAAAAACAATTGCTTGAGCAAAATGACAAATAAAGGAAATCCAAACCTTGAGCTGTCATTCTGTGTTTCCAAAGACCACACCAGGTAACTGCACTTTAAACCGAGGTCCTCACTGAGCACAGAAGCACACAGCTGCAGACCGCCTAGCGGCCACCACCCTAGGATGCAGTGTTTTCACTTTGCTATGCAGACAGTGCTCAGTATCTAGCCAAGCTGGCTCTTCTGCCTGCTAAACCAGGAAGGAGGAGAGACAGAAGAAATCTTTACAGAGAATAGAAAAGGGAGAAAAGAACTGGGCCACGCAGGATGGGAAAAATCACCAATGTCCAAAGTTCTAGATGCCAACTGATCATGAGATTGCTCAATAAAGGCAGTTTCTGGAGGGAATTTCCTGGTGGCCTAGTGGTTAGGATTCCAAACTTTCACTGCTGAGGGGCTGGGTTCAACCTCTGGTTGGGGAACTGAGATCTTTTTTTTTCTCAAGGGGAAGTAATTCCCCTTGAGTTCCAATAAAACACAAAAATCAGATGACAAGTTCTTTTTCTTCTATTACCTCTAATCTACACAAGCATTTCCTTTAAATTTTACATTAGTTGTCCCTTATTTAAAAAAATAAAACAAAATTTAAAAGTCACTGCTAGCTCAAACCCTAAAAGCATACAGCTTGCTTATCTCCGTGAGCTGACGCAGGGTGATAAGTCCAAGGTTTCATTATCTTTCAAAGGTCAAGGATGAAACAGCTTGGTCTGCGCTAGGGACAAAGCCTAAACCCTGCACCCTTCATGCCCCACTGAGAAATGAAAATGTTATTTTTCACAAAGGAGAGGGAAAGGGAGTCCAGACACATTAAAACAAATCCATTCCTACAGCTTAGAAAACCCCAAGCCACATCCTATTTGATGGCTCATTAAAAAAAAAAAAAATTACTTGGGAAATGTTCAAGCAACATATGAATTCCAATGCGAGTCAGAGAGGGTAGCTAATAATACATTGCACATAACCTAAGTTTGAGTCAACACACTGAAATCATGACAAAAGTATGAACCTGAGATATCTTTGTTTGGCTCTCTTCTGCCTCCTGAATTAACAGGCTTAACAGATTCAAGTAGGGATCCATGTTCCGAGAGGGTTAAATGCATCTCAAAAGTAATTCTGAAAAGCTTTGGGGATCTAAAAAGAAGTGATTTTCTTTTCTCCTCTTGGAAGGAAGTGTAAGTTAAAAAGCCATTAATTGTGTACAAAACCCCATAAGGCAAGTAAGTTATCTCCCACACTGGAGGTGGGAGCTGCCAGGTAGTGAAGAATATCCTGAGCGGCAGGCGTGTGCTAAGTGTGATACCAGCAATCCTCTCACTCAACCTCATCCATGCTGGGAGGCTGGCGAATGGGTCCTCCTGAGGAGGAGGCTCGCTAACTCCCTACAGACGGATGAGCAAAGTAATAGCTCGGCTCTGTTTTCTATGAGAGGAAACCTAGGCTCAGAGACGTCTGGATAAAGTAATTGGCTAACATCAGTTAAGTGTTTTAAGAATCAGGCCGTGGAAATCAGGGTGAGACCATGGAATGCCAGAAAGATCCTGCTCTTTGCACTCTGCCTTACTCCATCTGCTGTCTCCTTTTATCCATATACTTCTAAAAACCCTTCCTTTCCAGGTGAAACTGGCATTAAAAGCAGTCATCTTGCCCATTTAAGGACTGAGGCTGAAGCTGAAACTCCAATATCTTGGCCACCTGATGTGAAGAGGAAAAGGAAAAGGTCAGAGCCTCTTCCAAAGCATGGGGGTAATGAGTTTCACCTGTTTTTTCAACAGACGCTGTAGGAAAACCTAATAAAACAACATATTCTCCTCAAGCTGTAAACTACCACCCAGGGTAGCTTTATGGACTCTCTGGAAAAGACCGTGATGCTGGGAAAGACTGAAGGCAGGAGGAGAAGGGGATGACAGAGGATGAAATGGTTGGATGGCATCACCAACTCGATGGACATGAGTTTGAACAAGCTCTGGGAGTTGGTGATGCACAGGGAAGCCTGGCGTGCTGCAGTCCATGGGGGTCACAAAGAGTCGGACACGACTGAGCGACTGAAGCTGAACTGTCCATTTTAAAGGGCTTTTTCCTTTTCCCTTCCTTTTTTTGAAGTCTTATAACCAAAGTAAATGCTTCTCTTCCAGAACCAACCTAAAACATATTTTCAGAACTTCAGCAAATAAAGTGCACTATTAAAAACAAAAATATTATAGTACTGTAACCTTGCTAATAAATAATACAAATATTTACTATACATGTATTTATTTTATCTGAGGGCTCTCAAAATCACTATGAGGGAGCCATGACAAATGGATCCAACTACTAATCACTCTACTTCCCTGCTGAGCATCCTGTAAAACCCTGTGTTTACCATACATACTGTGGACGCACACACTGTCTGAGTTAGGACCTAACCTATGTGGCTGTGATGTGAACTACTGTTCAGACAGCTCACTGAGGACAAAATCTGTAACTCGGCCTGGAGGCCCTGCCAGACGTGGCCCTGCCTAGCCACCCCGCTGTCTGCTCACCTCTCTCCCATTCCTCACAGTGCTGACCTGGTTCCCTCTGACTGGGAAGCCCGTCAAAGAAGTGCTCCATCTTCCGGGACAACTCCCACCAGAAAGCTCACACTCAGCCCACCTTTGCTTCTTAATCTCAGAACTCTGCTCAGAGAGGCCTTCCCAACTGCCCTAGACTATCTGTCTCCTCTGTCCGGTCCTCTCACCCAGCGCTTTCTGCACTTTATTGCTGACATCTGCCTCTCACTAGACTCTGAATTCCGTGTGCGGGTGGGGAGGCACGTGTTGCTCACCCTGTGTCCTCAGTGTCCGGTATGTATGTATGTGCTAACTGAATGAACTGCTGACCGCCTCACGTGTGTCAGGAACCACTCTAAGCACTGGGCATCTAACCTGGACCTTTGATTTGAAGAGGAAACAGACGTGGGCGAAGTGTACAAACTAAATGAAAAGTCAAACAACTACAGTGCTTTGGAGAGCAGTAACGTAAGAGAGAGAGTGCGTGTGTGTGTAAGAGTTACTGTCAAATGGCATGGTAAGTCAAAGAGATTTGGTTCAATGATGTGACGGAGGTGAATTGAGAGAGTGAGAATCACTAAATATCTAGGGAACGATCATTCCAAGTGGGGCATGCACCTTGTTGAAAGGCTTGCAGCAGGAACAGCAGGCTTGGAACAGCAGGCATACAGTGGGCACTTGATAAGGATATTTTGTATAAATGAGATGACATCGAAAAGTTGTGTAAGATCAAGCTGTTAATTATCACAAATGCCAAGGGGATGCTAAGCTTTTATCATATAACTTCTCTGTTGGTAATAACACATCATATGGTCCACAGAACAAAGAACAAACATCTCTACAAATTCCCAAAATCAACACATCCCTGTTCCTCACTATCTCCTCAAACCAAACTTGCCTTTGTTATTGTGCTGGTCAGATTCTAAAATATATAACCGCTCCTGTCTCTCACAGCTCAGCCATAGCAATGCATATAGAACTTGAACCTAAGTACTTGGATTTGTTAACTTCCTTTTAAAACAACATCTCCAGTACAAACATGAAATGCCTTTAACCCACCACAACAAATTCTATGGTATGTTTCACTGCTGTGAGATGACTAGGACTGACGACTGAACTCAAATACACATGCAAGAAATATCTCATTGCCAACATAATGTTTCTCCAGAGGTTTTAATAGTTACAAAATAAACCGCCAAAATGAGTAACAGAAAAGGGATTGTGTTCAAATCCCATAGGAAGTTATTATAAAAGGAGCAGAAATACTATCCCTATGGTCAATGAAAGCATGCCGGAAAGACATGACTACCAAGGAGATGAAAACTGTGTCTAATACTTTGAAATGAACTGTAAGAATTTAAGAGAATGATAAAATATATGTGAGAACAAAGTGAGACCTAGAAATACTCAGAAATGAGGGGGCAGCACTCAAGAAAACATTAGAACTCAAGAAAGAATTTGACATAAAAGAAATCATTTTATAAGTGAAGACTAAATTACAAAGAAGAATGAATAAATCCAACGTCTTAAGGGACAGAAGAGATGAAAAGGAGGAAGAAATGTTAAACCAAAAAGAAATGCAGAGGTTAAAAATGATTGGAAAATGACATAGAAAACAGACAAAGAAGATCCAGACAGGTACAACAGAATTTCTCATAAACAAAAATAAAAGCAATACACAGAACAATACTGAAAATTAATGTGACTTCATGTGACTTCAGTTACTTCATGATTGAAGTAACCAAAACCAATTTTTAAAGAGACAATAATGCACACTGAAAAGATGCATATCTGGGAAAGCAGATCCAGAACATCTAGCCTGAAGACATATTTTAGTAAAACCAGTAGACTTTAAAGTAAAAAAATCTTTGGGGCATACAATCAAAAAGAGCAACCCATTGAGAAGGGAAAATGTCAGACTGCCTTTGACAGAAGCACTTCAAGCCAGAAGAAAATGGAACATCATTATTTTAAATACTCAAAGAATATTTGAACCAACATCTAAAAATATAAGAATGCATGATAAGCTAAAACATGTACTAGAGAAAAAGCTTCAGAAAACCAAACTGACTTAAGAAACATCATTGTAAGTACTGATAGTGAGTACTGAATGTATATTTACCTGTAGGACTCACACTAAATGATGGTTATAAGAGATAGATTATAGTGCATATGGCTGTTTGTTCTGACAATGCAGATATTAAAAGAGAAAAGCTGAGAATAAGGAAGGCATACAAGAAGAGCAGAATAAGAGTTCTGGGACTTCCTGGTGGTCCAGTGGCTAAGATTCCATGCTGTCAATGCAGGGGCCTGGGTTCAACTCCTGTGAGAGAACCAGATCTACACACTGTAACTAAGACCCAGAGCAGCCAAATAAATAAATCAAACTAAATTTTTTTAAAAAAAGAATAAGTATAGTTAGTAATGGTGAGTACAAGGGTATTTCTGCAAGTCAGATGCAGAAGAGAGGGAAGGCAAGGAAAATAAGAGGTTATTAACTAATTTCAATATTGCTCATACTGGTAGGGAACCAATAGATAATGATGACAAATAGACAAGATTAAAAACACTATATGATGGGAGTTGTGGCAGACTGCCAATGCCCCCAAATGCTTCCTTCTGTTCATGCACACCCTGTGAAACGTGACTTTTCTGCTCTTCCCATCAAGAGGGGTAGTGGGTTCACTGCTCCTCCTCAGTTTCAGACTGACAGGGGACCTCCTCTGGCCAAAGGGGTGTTAACAAGCAAAATGCAAACAGAGGGAACTCATACAGTGAAAAGGGGCCTGGCTAACATATTACATAATGGCATTAGAATATGGTAGCCCTTCAGACAAATATGTAACTCGTTCTTTTAAAACACAAAACAAAACCCAGGGCTTTTTAGGTGGCTCAGTGGTAAAGAATCCGCCTGCCAAAGCAGGAGACGTGGATTCGATTCCTGATCCAGGAGGATCAAAAAAGGCACGAAGCAGCACCACAACCACTGAGCCTGTGTGCTAGAGCCCGGGAGCCGCAACTGCTGAGCCTGGGAGCCTCAGCTCCTGACGCCCGAGCACCTTAGAGTCTGCGTTCTGTAAGAGAAGCCACCGCAATGGGAAGCCCGAGAACCACACCTAGAAAGTAGCCTCGGACTGCTGCAGCTAGAGGAAAGTCTGTGCAGCACTAAAGACCCAGCACAGCTGAAAATAAATAAGTAAATAAAAAATTTTTTAATCCACAAAAACAATAAACAAAACGTCAAAAAACATATTAAAGGCAAGAGAGAATAAATAAAACAGATCATTCAGAGAAAGATTACCCATATAAAAGACTTGTATAACTATATATATAATATAAAACAATGGCAGAATCGAGTGCAAGCATATTGGTTATATGAACAAATTTAAATGGGCTTAAACTCATCTATTAAAAGAAAAAAATTCAGATTGGCTAGCAAAGCAAAATCCAACCACACGCTATACTAAGTGATATGACTGTGATGCTCTCTCCCAGATATCTTGTGAAATGAAAAAAGCAAAGCTGAAAAAAAGTAAATACAGGTTGCAATTTATCTAAGAAATAGAATATAAATATGTCTAACTTATCTGTTTATCTTAAGAAAAATAAACAAAAGGAGGATAAAACACACTTTTAAAAATAGTTACTTATAAGGGGAGGGAGAGAACAGGGTGGAGGAAACTACTAAAAACTAGCAGTTTCTGAATAGAGAATACCTTCTTTTTTAAAACCAACTTTGGGACCATGACGATATCTTAAATCATTACAAATAATTATATTTTTAAAAGAGATCCCTAAGAACTGCAAAATTTTAAAATGAGCCTAAAGTGTATCCAACTAGGGGCATAAACTCAGAGAGAAACTAATGGAAAAGGCTTTAGAACAGCTATCAGACTGTGTGTCCCTCGTCTCTTGGGGAAGAGCCCAAGCCAAACAGAACTGCAAAAAGTCTGAACTGTTCTCCATCACACTGGTGCTGACTGGTTGTTCTGAGACTTCTGGGTATATATATCATGAGATAAAACAGACGAATAATTACATGATGCTCTATTTTCACCCTTCCCAGTATTCTCCCGGTATACGGGAGAAAGAAGATATAAGACAAAAGAAGTTAAATGAAAAACTTCAGTCCTGAATCAGAAATACCAGTTTAAACTCATGATGTATTTTTATCTGAAAGAAAAAGATGTTTTTCTTAGCTCTGTCTGTTATAAAGGTTCAGAAACAATGACCATCCCAGCCCAGTGAGGAGGCTGGCACCCAGATTGTGGTCCTGAAACACCATTTTCCATGAAGAGCAACCAGAGCCCCTCAGAGGAGTGCTGACTCCTGGCCCGGGGCACAACATGCACAGGTGTGCCTGGAACATCCTGTCGTGGCACAGGGCAGGCCCAAAGGACTTGGCCAGAGGCTCTTGCTTGTGAAGCTGGGAGAACTGGATCACTGATAAGGGTCAAAACTACCTGAGTGGGTCACATTAGTTTATGTGCCATTAGGTCCACCAGTTCATTGTGATACCAAACCAAAATGGCTAACTGGTCACAAATGGACAATTCTAGTAAATCAACTCACTTCACCCAAAAAAAAAAGCAATAAACGAAAGAAGCAAACACATATTCTGCTTTTCCTGTATCAACTGCAAACCACATTGGAAATAAGTGAGAGTTTCTCTTTAGAAATGTATTCCAACAAATAACGGAAACAGGAAGGCTAGAACGACAAAATCACCCTATTGCAATCTCTAATGAAATAAAGGATCTAGGTTAAGCATTAACAACAGTTTTGTGAGCTCTCTCACAAAACGAGACACACCAGACATCAGGGGCTTCCTGATGGGAGAGCACAATAGCATCCATGAAGGGGTCTTGCATCCTGGCCAAATCAAGTCTTATTTGGGTCAAGCCTCTAGATTTAAGAAGTAATTTACAGGCAACAGGAGGACAGGAGAATATATAAGACAACACAACGAGACACAGTCAAATCAGAACTGAAGGAAACTCTACAGGACCAATGGCCCTATTTCTCCAATAAGTGAGAGAAAGAGAGCTACCAATTAAAAGACCTAACAGATATTTCAACAATCAGTGTGTGGTCCTTGTGTGGCTCTTGACTCAAATGGAAAAACTCATGACACTTGTGAGATAACTGGAAACTTTAAAATCAGTAAGTTTTTGATGATAGTAAAGATCTAATTTTTTTAAAGAGCAGTAATAGTATTTTTTTAGTGTTCTGTTTATTTATTTGGCTGTTCTGGGCCATACTTGTGGCACCCTCGGTCTTCAACCATCATTTGCTGCGTGCAGACTCTTAGCAGTGGTGTGTGGGATCCAGCTCCCGGATTGAACCTGGCCCTCTGCACTGGGAGCACAGGGTACCTGGACCATGAGAGAAGTCTCATGGTTGTTTGTTGTTTTTGTTTTTTTTAAAGAATTTGTCTTTGAGAGACACACACTGAAACACAAACCAATGAATACAGTATGGTGTCTAGAACGTGCTTCAGAATATAAAGGGAAACAGTGAGTGTCCGAGACCTGAAACAGGACTGGCGGTTCTGGCGGCTGGGGTTGGGGGGAGGGTGAGCACACAGAAGGATTCATTCTATCCTTCTGCCTTCTTGTGTACCTTTAAAAGTTTTCTGCAATTAAAAAACTGTTACCAAACCAAGGACTGGACTGCAGGAGCCTCTCCCCTCCCCACGCCCCTTTAGGTTCACCATCCGGGGGCCCCGTCTGGTGACAACGGTGCAACAGTGGGCCACCCTCTGGTTTCCTAATCTGGCTCCCTGAACAGGCTTAATGAAGGGGAAAGGTCTGACAGAACATTATTTCCACTTCCACTGCTTTTCTAGCTCTGTCAAGATGCTGTAACAACACACTTCTACAAACCTAAATATTCCCTTTTTCATATGGAAAACAAAGTAAAATAGAGCACTTGGCATACCACAGACCAAATTCCTGTAAATTCCCCCCCTCCAACTTCTATTCTATCTCTCCCCATATCCTCTGCCACCCCCACCCCCGCAACTATCCCTTTTTGGTAACCATAAATTTCCTATGTCTGTGAGTCTATTTGTTTTTTAAATAAGTTCATTTATATATACACACACACACACACACACACACACACACATATGTATATATACGATTCCATATAAGATTCCACATTAAGTGACACATATTGCTATCATGTCAAATTCCTCTTAATTTTTTTCTAGAATTGCAGGAATTTGCCAAATAAATAAATATATATATTTTTAAAAAACACATCTAAAGCAAAGACTTTGACTGTGTGGACCACAATAAACTGTGAAAAACTCTGAAAGAGATGGGAATACCAGATCACCTGACCTGCCTCTTGTGAAACCTATATACAGGTCAGGGAGCAACAGTCAGAACTGGACATGGAACAACAGACTGGTTCCAAATAGGAAAAGGAGTCCATCAAGGCTGTATATTGTCACCCTGCTTATTTAACTTATATGCAGAGTACATCATGAGAAACGCTGGTCTAGAAGAAGCACCAGCTGGAATCAAGATTGCCAGGAGAAATATCAATAACCTCAGATATGCAGATGACACTACCCTTATGGCAGAAAGTGAAGAGGAACTCAAAAGCCTCTTGATGAAAGTAAAAGAGGAGGGTGAAAAAGTTGGCTTAAAGCTCAACATTCAGAAAACGAAGATCACGGCATCTGGTCCCACCACTTCATGGCAGATAGATGGAGAAACAGTGGAAACAGTGTCAGATTTTATTTTGGGGGGCTCCAAAATCACTGCAGATGGTGACTGAAGCCATGAAATTAAAAGATGCTTAGTCCTTGGAAGGAAAGTTATGACCAACCTAGACAGCATACTGAAAAGCAGAGATTACTTTGCTGACTAAGGTCCATCTAGTCAAGGCTATGGTTTTTCTAGTGGTCATGTATGGATGTGAGATTTGGACTGTGAAGAAAGCTGAGCGCCGAAGAATTGATGCTTTTGAACTGTGGTGTTGGAGAAGACTCTTGAGAGTCCCTTGGACTGCAAGGAGATCCAACCAGTCCACCCTAAAGGAGATCAATCCTGGGTGTTCATTGGAGAGACTGATGCTGAAGCTACAACTCCAATACTTTTGCCAAATCATGCAAAGAGTTGACTCATTGGAAAAGACTATGATGCTGGGAGGGATTGGGGGCAGGAGGAGAAGGGGACGACAGAGGATGAGATGGCTGGATGGCATCACCAACTTGATGGACATGAGTTTGAGTGAACTCTGGGAGTTGGTGNTTGGACTGCAAGGAGATCCAACCAGTCCACCCTAAAGGAGATCAATCCTGGGTGTTCATTGGAGAGACTGATGCTGAAGCTACAACTCCAATACTTTGGCCAAATCATGCAAAGAGTTGACTCATTGGAAAAGACTATGATGCTGGGAGGGATTGGGGGCAGGAGGAGAAGGGGACGACAGAGGATGAGATGACTGGATGGCATCACCAACTTGATGGACATGAGTTTGAGTGAACTCTGGGAGTTGGTGATGGACAGGGAGGCCTGGCGTGCTGCGATTCATGGGGTTGAAAAGAGTCAGACACGACTGAGCTGCGATTCATGGGGTTGAAAAGAGTCAGACACGACTGAGCAACTGAACTGAACTGAACTGAAAGCAACCCAAAAAGGTTGAAACTACGAGGCTGGAAAAGATATGAAGCAAATACTAACTAAAAAAGGGAACTTTGGTTCTAATAAAGCTGTATCAGACAAAACTGAGTTCAGGGCAAAAACAACAAACCACTAATTAGAACAATGGGACTAACTTGCTCCAAACCAGAAACTGACAGAATCATAAGGAGAAGCCAAGAATTTCAAAACCACAGTAGGAGCTTAAAAAAAAAACAAAAAAACTCAATTATAAACTTACAGATCAAGCAAAGGAAAAGAATGAGTAAATAAATAAAAGATCAGAACCACATATTTACAACCGTGATTTGCCCATATGGTACCCCATACTTCACAACTGGAAAACTGCACTTTCCTTTCAAACACACTTGGAATGTTTGTAAAAAGTGACCAAGTCACAGAACAACACTTGACAAATATCATGGACTATCCTTCCAATTCAGGAGCCTCAAGAGATGTGGGTTCAATCCCTGGGCTGGAAAGATTCCCTGGAGGAGGAAATGGCAACCCACTCCAGTATTCTTGCCAGGAGAATCCCATGGACTCCATGGGGTTGCAAAGAGTAGGACACGACAGAATAACCGAACATGATCTTAACCACATTTCCTCACGTGAAGTCATAGAACCAGACATGCTCTGGTGGGGATTGGGGTGCAAGCAACAATAATCTCCACTTTCTGCCCCTTTCCTCTAAATACAGAGAATCTGCCCTCCCACTAACCTAAAATTAATATTGTATATGTGTAGAGAGTGAGCTCTACTGAGGAAAAATTATACATTTCTAGAGAATGTGATTATGCCTCTTAATATTAAAGACACAGAAACAGCTAACTGCACGGCCAAAGGGAACCTGCTTGTGTCTGCGTGCCTCCAGGGAGTGATGCGAGGATTAGGGAGATAAAGGACCAAGTCATTCAAGGGAGCCCAGATGCAACACAGGGGTTGATTGTAGCCTGTGAGCTTTATTTAAATTCTCTTTTTCCTTAGCCTAACACACTGAAAACATTTCATGAGCTGTTGTTTTCCCAAGGCAATTGCCTAGTTATGAATTCTCTGTTTGGTTTTGTTTTTCCTTATCACAAAGGAAGCTCTAAAAGAAGAGCTGAGGCCTGAAGACCAACTAGTATATTATCATACTCCTGTTCCACTCTGAGCAGTTTAGATAATCAAGATTCATTACTAGGTACATGTTCCTGTCCCAAACATGAATTATGAAAAAAGATCTTGACTCCAAGGAGCAGCTGTTCACTGCTGCTGCTAAATTGAGGCATTAGGAGTATTCGATTTACCAAGACAAGGAGACAAAGATCAAGCTCTAACATAATCACTTTTCAAAATGCTTGCGAGCATTTACAAGGTAGGGGAAGGACTAGGAGGGATGCGTACATGCTAAGTCACTTCAGTCGTGTCCGACTCTCTTGTGACCCCATGGACTGTAGCCTGCCAGACTCCTCTGTCCATGGGGATTCTCCAGGCAAGAATACTGGTTGCCATTTCCTCCTCCAGGGGATCTTCCCAACCCAGGGATCCTGTGACTTCTGCATTGCAGGTGGATTCTTTACCACTGAGCCATCAGGAAAGCCTAGGAGGGATAAAGTTCCCTTTACTCAAATTAGAAATCTAACAAAAATTTAGAGAAAAGTCTTTAAATGTACCTAAAATACTTTACCAAAAACATTTTATCTCCACTTACATATAATTTTCCAAACAGTATTCCATTAAAATGTTTCCGTAGCAATACTAAAAATGACTACCAACTGCTTGTAAAAATTTCTCTAAGGAGTTAACATCAACAAAACATACGGTGCCATTCCAATCCTGCCCTGTGGTGTTTGTGTGTGTCTTTCCTCATTCGGATCCATTAAATCTTTTTATTACCAGACAACATAGCAGAATTTTATACATATGTGTAAAAACTGCAACTCTTACTTTATTCGTACATCAAAATGAATCTCTCCTTTAAATACAGCCCAACACAGTACACGTTATGGCGAGGAAAGCAGGTCCCTCCAATTAATTCTCAGTAATTTCATGAGAAAGAGGAGGAGAATTTAAACAATAACTGTTTTAAGAACAGTCTATGACAGATATTTTCCAGAACAAACACTACTAGCGCTACTTTAAAAAATATATATGCACACATGGGGGTCGCAAATCAAGTAGTTCCTTGTTTCTGTTGTCTGAAGTTATCCAAAAGACTGAAGTTATCCAAAAGGTAATCTCACTGTGGAATTTCAGTTGAAAGCTCTCTCAGAGAAACACACAGATTAAGTTCCTATGCCTTGCCTCTCTTACTAAATGTGACCCTCCACAGATGAGGACGTAAATGCACCAGTGGGTAAAGGCTATTCTCTGCCAAGAAGTGACACAGATGACCCCCACCCATCTGCAAGATAAGGATGTGTCTGGGAAGTGCCGGAAGCCACGTCTAAAGTTGTCCCAGACCTGTCAGTTTCAATACTTAATACTGATACGGTCCCGTCAACGCAGCGCTCACAGAAGGGACAAATCCTCCCAGCCAGCGAGGCGGGGCGTCCATCACTCTCAGACGAGTAGGGGGCACACACCCCACCCGCAAGAAAAGTCAAGAGTGGCTGTGTGTGCAACAAGCTCCCAGGCAGGTGCGTGAAGGCAGCGATGTGCCAGCCGAGCAGTGTGCTGGGGCACAGCCTGTCCACCACATCCATTGTCGCTCAGCCGTGAAGGCATCCCACGTGCCACACGACCGGTCAGAGCTGCTCAGTAAATCCGGGGATCTGATTAGCCTAACAGAATTACAAGCGACACTTTAATTATGGGCTCCACTCAGGGGAGACCGGACTCCATGTTCTGCGTACAGAGGTGAACAGGACGATTGTGTAACGGGACAGCAAGTCCCCTTTCAACCAAATCTGCCGCCCGTTACTTTCTCTAAGTACCTAGCAAAGGGATTAAGTGAGTCTTCCACAGTCTTTTACTCTTCTCCCACCCTAGGCCCCTTCCCTTCTAAGAGGGACCAACATGCAAGCTAAATTCTGTGGAAATGAAGAGGCTGGCGAGGTGAACCACACATCCCGGGTTTTCTCAAACCTCACCGCACAATGAAAAAGGTGAGGTGGAAATACACAAGAGGATTCGTCTGTAGAACTAAGGTGTCAGAAAAAAAGAAGACATAAAGACAAATCACCTTCAATAAAAGTCAAATGCAAGAGTTGTAGGAATTACAGGCACAGATGTCCAACATACAATCTCGATCCTTTAGCTATACAGCCATAATAAGAACAAATGCCCAAAGTCACGATACTCTGAGGAGATGGCTCCTGGTAACCCAGCTCACCACATGAAGCTCCTCGGTGTCCATCCACCTAACGACCCAGCACTGAGGGTGTCCCTGTGCCAGGTACCACCCGGGTCACCACTGGCGAGGCCAGGTTCCCTGCAGCAAGCCCATCTCTGTGGCAGGGCTTCTGTCAGGCAGGAGCCAAAACCTCTCACAGCTCTCCTTGAAAAACAAGTAACAAGTAGGCAGCCCAGAAATCCTTTTTCCCTAAGGGTGCTGCATGGAACACGCGGAGGAGAAAGGAAGGCAGAGATGAAGAGAGTCAAGTCTCGCGTTTCCGTAAGAATCCTCCAGCACCGCCACCGCTCCCCGGGGGAGACCAGGGCCAGGTCCCTGGGAGCCTTGGGCCACAACACTTTCTTGAGCCCATCAACACACACGCTTGTCGTTCGTGTGCTTCCGTGTAAAGATACCTTATTTAAGACACGCTGCTGACTCACTACTACTGAACTGAGCAACAAGGGACCGTAACTCATGCCTGAATGCAGCTTCTCTCACATTGGTCTGGTCGTGCCGGGAATACAGACAGCACTTTGGCCCCATGCTGGGGGCGGGGGCATTTCAAATGGCAAAAATCACCAACAGAAAGCAGAAAAATGTGCAAAAAGTGGCAATAAATAGGCGGTGAAAAGGACCCTTGTTTACGGTATGAGCTGCACCGAGAAGCATCGCCTTGTTCAACCTCCACTGGGGACCGTGTGTCTGGAGAGTCACGTTTCTGGTGCTCTGCGCATGTCCGTGGATGACCACAAAAGCTCCCTAAGTGCTGATTTTGAGGTTGCAAAAAAATTTTAACGAGTAGGTGAATTCACAAACACAGAATCTGTGTATGATGAGGACTGACTGTACTTTTAAGACCATGTCCAAACCAGTCTCTCGTACTGACTCTGGGAATACATCTGTAGACCAACCTTACAGCAATCTTACTGACTTCTGGGTCTGTAGGGTCCTCGGATTACTTGCCAACCTCCTGAAAAGCTGACCTCTGTTAACAGGAAGGGGCTCCAGGAGCTAGTGCAATGGGGCCCCCATGTAAGCTCCAGGGGAAACCCCTAACTACAAAGTGGGTAAATGAGGAATTAGAACAGCAAGGCAGGAAGCCACGGGTAAGAAAGGGACAGGGACAGACAACGAAAAATCATTTTGGCAGTAGTTTTGGTCTCATATTGAAAAGGTGCACATGGAGAGTACTTTTATCTGAGACGTACATCATTCTCCAAGCTTTACTCCATGAGGTGGCGATGCACACTTTTTATAGAATCAGTTCGGTAATATTATTTTAATGTCGGGATTTCTGAATGGGGACGGGATAAGGTAAGAAGTGCATGTTTGCTAAGCAGATAGCGTAAGACCATCACCTCTTTATTGCCATCAATTCTTCCCAGCACGGAAAAGTATATTTTCTCATCTTGCTTTTACAGCTGAAGACTCAGAGAAGTTAAGTCAAGCACTCAAGATCACACAGCCAATTTTATTCCAAGTTCATCATAGCATCGGGTTTCTTTCAAATGGTTACAGTAAGCTGGGTAATTCAATTAACTGTGTATCCAATGAAACAATCAACTGAGAACAGTGTTTCTGGCAAACCTGATTCAGGAGTTTTTCTCCAGGTACTCAGATCTTTTCCAAAAAGAAGAGAGGAAATTTTCTCTCTGTGGAAACTTCTCTCCTCTCTATTCATAAATCTTCATACCAAATTATGGGAGACTGCACACAGATCAAATAGCAAATAACAGAAATCTTCACTCTGACTCTTAAAAGAGTGGCACTTTACCCTGAGTGTAAAGTGGCCCTGAGCAAGCACCTAAGGGAGACCCTGGTGGCAGGTTTCTCGAAGCTCCAGACTCTGAGGTTTTTGCTCCCGCAAATGCTGCCTAACTATTGCCGTACTGCATGAGGGTTACGCCGTGCAAACGGCACGCTCTATCTGTCCACACTACTTAGTGTGAGTAAGCATTTAGATGACAGGTTTTACTAGGAGATGGAAAGGTGGATGAGTTGCCAGCACGACAGCACCACCTTCTGGTCGGTGACATGGAATGAAGACGAGACACAGAAAGTCACCTGGATTTAAAAAGCATTTCAAGTTTGGTAACCCAGAAGAGTGGCAAACTAGGAAAATTTAGTTTCCACAAAATCCAAATAATGTCAGTAGTAAACAAACACCCTCATGCACCAATCCTGGAATAGAAGAAAACTTAACTGTAGGTCACTACTAGTCGACTTTCTACTTCTGGAAAGTCATGCCCAGTCTCTCAGCTCTCCCACACCATGTAGCCCATTGTTCCTATAGGAAAGAAAGGAAAGAAATTCCGTATCATGCAGGAAAGAAATGTGAGGAAAGAAAATTTCTTATCATGTCATCACCCACGCTCACACCCACACACCTCTGGGTGCACAGAAAGGCTCTCTGCTGCTCACATACAAAGTCGACATCTGGTTGGGCAGCAGTACCAGGAGCCCTCAGGATCTGGTCCTTTCCAACCATCTCTCCCACTGGTCCCAGCTGGCAGTGAGGGAGCATCACCCTCTTAGGGTTCAACAAGTTGAGGGACAGATGGAGGAATGGATGACAACACAGTATCATCTTTAGGTTCCCCCAAAGCATGAAACTCCCTGTGTGAGAGACGGATGTTGGGTCTGAGTTCCAAACAGGGCTTCCTACCATGGCCAATGCCACCCCCTACAAAAAATTCAGACCAGGATCATCGGCTATGCCCCAATGAAATAAAAAGTTAAAAAAAAAAACCAGGAAATTCAGACCAGGTGACCCTCCCTGCCCCCGCATCAATGATAAGACCTGACAATTGCTGGGAGCCTCTAAAATCTAAACTATTTCCTAATCTCAAGATTAGGATGAGACCCTAGCAGCTGGTTTTCCAGGCCTGCCTTCTTCAATACAATGACCTCCCACCCCACTGGACAAGAAGGCCCAGGGCCTGTCAGCCTTTTCCTAATTTCACCATCAGCCACCTTCCACGAGAAAGAGCGAGCAAGGGGGATGGAGAGGGGTGAGAAGTTTTGGCCAGAGTATCCCTCTCTGCGTTGAGAAGCATGGGGGTCTCCACCTGGTTCATGAAGACTAAGAGCGAAGGAATGAGCCTTCCTGCCAGATGCTGTCCACACCGATCCCCAGCCCTGCTAGAGACAGGGAGCACCTGAGGACGCAGATCGTAGTCAGAGTCACCCTCAGCTGCCACGGGCTCTGCACACGGAAGAGGAGACTCTCCATTACATGGAAGCTTTGCTTATCTCCTAAACTGTCTGAATTCACTTCTTTGGCCGTGACCTGCAACACTACATTTTTATTACAACCCAGTACACACACACACGCACACACTCTCTCTCTCTCCCCCACATGTACAGATTATACCTGGAAAAAAGTTACATTAAAAAAAGCAAACCTATCATTATCACATGAGACTCACTCTGACATTTTCTAACGTTTTTCCTTTTATAAAAAATAGGCTGGTCATACTCACTCACTAAAACGATTTCACAGCCCAGTGAGAGGGAGCCAGCCTGACAAACCCTGTCGTAAACATTCACTCCTTTGCCGATACCAGCTCCGCCTGCGCCATTCTCTCTCTTCTCTGTTAACTCAGGATCCATCCCTGGTCAGGAAAACTAAGATTCAGCAGGCTTTGCAGTGCGGCCAAAAAAAAAGACCCCACTGAGGCCTCTTCTCAAAGCCTTCCCAACTCATCCCAGCAACCACCCCATATACCAAGGATGTAAAACGATATACAGCACTTGCCATCTGTATACCTTCGTTCACTCACCCATTCAGTTATTCTCTCCTACCTTGACTCGCTTCAGTATCCTCTGTATAAATGCTTATATGTTTGTCCAGAGATGAACCCACTAGGTAGGATTTCCTTTTTTTGCAATCTTATTTGTCAAGAGGTAATTTTTATGAACTCTAAATTAGGATCTGAAGTGCTCTATCACCGATTCCTGGAAGCCATTGGCCCATTTATTTTTTATTCTGTGTAGCATTTATAGATGTGGCAGCTTCCCAGATAAATTCAATTTGGCCTCAGTCTCAGAGAAGGCTCTGAAGCAAAGACCAACCTCCTAGACACTTAAAAATAAACAGAACCTGCTTGAATCTATCTATGTTTGACCTTGTGCTACAATGACACCAACACATATGGAGGAGTGTCATGGGGGCGGGGGTGCTGTGCCACCTCTAACAGCACTCATGCTTGTACAGGAACAGTTCAAATTGACACACTAAGTACTCCATACCTGGAAATTCTTTTGAAAGCCCCAGACTTCAACAACAACAACAAAACTGAGATGCAATATATTATTTTCAAACCTGATTTTAAAAACTACCTCAAGGGGAGGCTAAGATTCTGTGCTTCCACTGCAGCGGACTCAGGTTCCATCCCTGGTCAGGAAAACTAAGATTCAGCAGGCTCTGCAGTGCGGCCAGATCACCATTACAGGAGGCTTGTACAGGGATCAGATGCAACCTCCTAGTTTCAGCGCACACATTTCGTGTTTCTACCTTCTAACTTCCTTTCCAACCACTCTACCACGTGTAACCACATTGCAATCAAATCAAAGGATGTGCTGGTCCCATTCGTTGCCAGAACTTTCTCAGGTTTCCTCTACTAGGCTAACTCAATCCAACTCATAACTGGGAGCAGTACCACTGACCCTGGAAGCCTCCCCAGCTGACCCTCTTCTGTGTCTCCATGACAGTCTGAAGCGGGTCTCTCTGGGAGCAGGGTACCTCATCCCAGCCCCCAGTGATGCACTGGTTGTCTAGATTCCCATCTGCATCACCAGACCATGAATTCCTTGAGTGTGGAAACCCTTGTTATTTCATCTCTATTCTTAGTTCAGAACCTGGGTTCTTCAACAGTACACAGGCAAATATTTATGCAAAGATTAACACTGCAGCTTTCAAATGAAACCCAGCTTTCTGGATTTTTTGGCCACGCCACAAAGCTTATGGGATCCCAGTTTCCTGACCAGAGACAGAACCCTTTCCCCCTGCAGTGGAAGCTCAGGATTCTAGCCACTGGCCCACCAGGGAATTTCTACAAACCCATCTTGTTAAGAAACCTTGCAAACTACCTCATAATTATTCTCTTCTCTGCCATGACTATAAAGAACACTGGACATAAAAATATAAGGTTTCTACAAATACACAGTGATAAATCAATTACGGTTTACATGCCATCTGAATATATGATTATAAAAATGCACATCTAAATGTGACCCAGCTCACACTATAACACAATTCATATTTTGAGAAACAATAATTACTAAAATCAGTAGTTATCCATCCTATAAGTAGCTCATACTGTTTTGTGAGATAATATGCTATAATAATTTATCTCCCTTTCCTTTAAATTATCTACATAATAACAATAAAGGATTCTTGAGGGGAAAAAAGCTCAGTTTCAAAGTTTTATCTTCTTGTGTTGGTGTCTTTTCCATGCTGTCTGTGTGCTCAGTTCCTCAGTCGTGTCCAACTCTTTTCAATACCATGGACTGTGGCCCACAGGCTCCTCTGTCCATGCCATTTTCCAGGCAAGAATACTGGAGTGCGTTGTCATTTCCTACTCCAGGGTATCTTCCCAAGTTAGGGATCAAACCCGAGTCTCTAGTGTCTCCTGCCCTGGTAGGCTGATTCTTTATCACGGTGCCACCTGGTAAGCCCTCTTTTCTATTCCTTTCCCCAATACTGTAGCAGTTTTCTCTTTGGCCTGTGACACAATTAGAAAACAAACCTCCATGAAACTCCCCATGTTGCTCCAATTCAGTTCAGTTCAGTTGCTCAGTCATGTCCAACTCTTTGCGACCCCATGAATCGCACGCTAGGCCTCCCTGTCCATCACCAACTCCCGGTGTTCACTCAGACTCTCGTCCATCGAGTCAGTGATGCCATCCAGCCATCTCATCCTCGGTCGTCCCCTTCTCATCCTGCCCCCAATCCCTCCCAGCATCAGAGTCTTTTCCAATAAATCAACTCTTCGCATGAGGTGGCCAAAGTACTGGAGTTTCAGCTTCAGCATCATTCCTTCCAAAGAAATTCCAGAGCTGATCTCCTTCAGAATGGACTGGTTGGATCTCCTTGCAGTCCAAGGGACTCTCAAGAGTCTTCTCCAACACCACAGTTCAAAAGCATCAATTCTTCGGCGCTCAGCCTTCTTCACAGTCCAACTCTCACATCTATACATGACCACTAGAAAAACCATAGCCTTGACTAGATGGACATTTGTTGGCAAAGTAATGTCTCTGCTTTTGAATATGCTATCTAGGTTGGTCATAACTTTTCTTCCAAAGAGCAAGCGTCTTTTAATTTCATGGCTGCAATCACCATCTGCAGTGATTTTGGAGCCCCCCAAAATAAAGTCTGACACTGTTTCCACTGTTTCCCCGTCTATTTCCCATGAAGCGATGGGACCAGATGCCATGATCTTCGTTTTCTGAATGTTGAGCTTTAAGCCAACTTTTTCACTCTCCTCTTTCACTTTTTATCAAGAGGCTTTTTAGTTCCTCTTCACTTTCTGCCAAAAGGGTGGTATCATCTGCATATCTAAGGTTATTGATGTTTCTTCCGCCAATCTTGATTCCAGCTTGTGCTTCTTCCAGTCCAGCATTTCTCATGATGTACTCTGCATATAAGTTAAATAAGCAGGGTGACAATATACAGCCTTGACGTACTCCTTTTCCTATTTGGAACTAGTCTGTTGTTCCATGTCCAGTTCTTGACCTGCATATAGGTTTCTCAAGAGGCAGGTCAGGTGATCTGGTATTTCCATCTCTTTCAGAATTTTTCACAGTTTATTGTGATTCACACAGTCAAAGGCTTTGGCATAGTCGATAAAGCAGAAATAGATGTTTTTCTGGAACTCTCTGGCTTTTTCCATGATCCAGCGGATGTTAGCAATTTGATCTCTGGTTCCTCTGCCTTTTCTAAAACCAGCTTGAACATCTGGAAGTTCATGGTTCACATATTGCTGAAGCCTGGCTTGGAGAATTTTGAGCATTATTTTACTAGCATGTGAGATGACTGCAATTGTGCGGTAGTTTGAGCATTCTTTGGCATTGCCTTTCTTTGGGATTGGAATGAAAACTCACCTTTTCCAGTCCTGTGACCACTGCTGAGTTTTCCAAATTTGCTGGCATATTGAGTGCAACACTTTCACAGCATCATCTTTCAGGATTTGAAAGAGCTCAACTGGAATTCCATCACCTCCACTATCTTTGTTTGTAGTGATGCTTTCTAAGGATAAAACTAATAAGAGTTTTGCCAAGAAAATGCACTGGTCATAGCAAACATCCTCTTCCAACAACACAAGAGAAGACTCCACACATGGACATCACCAGATGGTCAACACCGAAATCAGACTGATTATATTCTTTGCAGTCAAAGATGGAGAAGCTCTATACAGTCAACAAAAACAAGACCAGGAGCTGACTGTGGCTCAGATCATGAACTCCTTATTGCCAGATTCAGACTTAAATTGAAGAAAGTAGGGAAAACCACTAGACCACTCAGATACGACCTCAATCAAATCCCTTATGATTATACAGTGGAAGTGAGAAATAGATTTAAGGGACTAGATCTGATAGAGTGCCTGATGAACTATGGACAGAGGTTCATGACATTGTACAGGAGACAGGGATCAAGACCATCCCCATGGAAAAGAAATGCAAAAAAGCAAAATGGCTGTCTGAGGAGGCCTTACATATAGCTGTAAAAGAAGAGAAGCAAAAAGCAAAGGAGAAAAGGAAAGACACAAGTATCTGAATGCAGAGTTCCAAAGAATAGCAAGAAGAGATAAGAAAGCCTTCCTCAGTGATCAATGCAAAGAAATAGAGGAAAACAACAGAATGGGAAAGACTAGAGATCTCTTCAAGAAAATTAGAGACACCAAGGGAACATTGCATGCAAAGATGGGCTCAATAAAGGACAGAAATGGTATGGACCTAACAGAAGCAGAAAATATTAAGAAGAGGTAGCAAGAATACACAGAAGAACTATACAGAAAAGATCTTCACGACCCGGATAATCACGATGGTGTGATCACTCACCTAGAGCCAGACATCCTGGAGTGTGCAAACAAAGCTAGTGGAAGTGATGGAATTCCAGTTGCTCCAATTAAGAAGGAATACAAGACATTCCTACTAGTAGGACAGTGTAATATAAAACCTTATTACTAAACACGTATTTTAAGCCATGCTTGCTTTTTATAATCATGCAACCTGAAACATACTAGTAAATATCTAGATATGTTGATATTGAGGTGTAGAAATTAAGGTAAAACCCTGGTCTGCAGTGCCAGGGTCACCACCACCATCAATTACAAATTATTTAACACTCCAACGTCTAGTATTTTCTGGCATTTTGCTGAACATAATGAAGTGACATTCATCCTGCTACAAAAGTGATGTTTCCAGGATAAACAAGAAAAGATGGGTTGTAAAAATACTCAACAGTGGAAATATGATCAACAAATAACACAAATCAAAAATGTTTCATACTTACCTTCCCAAAAAAATTTACACCCAAAAGTTGAGGAAGGAAAATTCAGAGGAAGTAATTCCATAAATTTCATGATCAGGAAAAAGGTACCATAAAATAACTACAGTCAACCACATGCTAGACACTTAAGAATTTTAGAAGCAAGAAGTTTCCTTTTGCTGTCTTCCTGCACATATGAAAATGAAAGAAGTATGCCTTCATTATTAAATTTTAATATACAGGTAATACCTGTCCTACAGAAAAATCAGAAAACAGAAAAAAAAAAAAAAAAACCACTCACAAGAAAGTGAAATTCACCTGTAGTTTCACCATCCCATGAGATTTCACTGGCAATATTTTTCATCCCTTTCATGGGTCACAGCCTTCCAAGACGAATGTGTCATAGTGAAGACTTCTGACAAAACGCTTCCTCCTCCTCTCCAGTGGAGGAGGAAATGGCAAATCACTCTAGTATTCTTACCTGGAGAACCCCATGAACAGTATGAAAAGGCAAAAAGATATGATACCGGAAGATGAGACCCCCCCAGGACGGAACATGTCCAACATGTTACTGGCGAAGAGCAAAGGGCAATTAATAATAGCTCCAGAAAGAATGAAGTGGCTGGGCCAAAACGGAAACAACACAAAGTTGTGGATGTGCCTGGTGTTGAAAGTAAAATCTGATGCCTTAAGGAACAATGTTGCATGGGAACCTGGAATGTTAGGTCCATGAATCAAGATAAATTGGACGTGGTCAAGCAGGAGATGGCAAGATTGAATATCAACACCTTAGGAATCAGTGAACTAAAATGGACAGGATGGGTGGATTTAATTCAGCTGACCATGATATGTACTACTATGGGCAAGACTCCCTTAGGAGAAATGGAGTAGCCCTTATAGTTAACAAGAGAGTCCAAAATGCAGTGCTTGAGTGTGATCTCAAAAACGAAAGAATGATCTTGGTTTGCTTCCAAGGCAACTCATTCAACATGACAGTAATCCAAGTCTATGCCCCAACCACTGATGCCAAAGAAACTGAAGTTGACTGGTTCTATGAAGACCTACAACACCATTTTAGAACTAACATCAAAAAAAAAAAAAAGATGTTATTTTCATCATAGGGGACTAAAATGCAAAAGTAGGAAGTCAAGAGATACCTGGAGTAACAGGCAAGTTTAGCCTTGGAGTAAAAAATGAAGCAGGGCAAAGGCCAACGAGTTCTGTCAAGAGAACACACTAGTCATAGCAAACACCCTTTTCCAACAACCCATGAGACAACTCTACACATGGACATCACCAGATGGTCAATATCAGAATCAGATTGATTATGTTCTTTGCAGCTAAAAATGGAGAAGCTGTATACAGTCGGTTAAAAAAAAAAACCTGGAACTGACTGTGGTTCAGATTATGAGCTTCTTACTGCAAAATTCAGACTTAAATTGAAGAGAATAGGAAAAACAATAAGGCCATTCAGAAATTACCTAAATCAAATCCCTTATGACTATATAGTAGAGGTGATGAATAGATTCAAGGGATTAGATCTAGTAGACAGAGTGCTTGAAGAACTATGGACAGAGGTTCAAAATACTGTACAGGAGGCAGTGACCAAAATCATCTCAAAGAAAAAGAAATGCAAGAAGGTACAGTGGTTGCCTGGGGAGTCTTTATAAATAGCTAAGGAAAGAAGCCAAGCAAAAGGCAAAGGAGAAAGAGAAAGATATACCCAACTGAATGAAGAGTTTCAAAGAACAACAAGGAGAGATAAGAAGGCCTTCTTAAATGAACGATGCAATGAAATAGAGGAAAACAATACAGTGAGAAAGACTAGAGATCTCCTCAAGAAAATCAGAGCGATCAAAGCAACATTTCATGTTAGGATGGGCACAACAAAGGACAGAAATGATAAGGACCTAACAGAAGCAGAAGATGCTAAGAAGAGGTAGTAAGAACTATATAAAAAAGGTCTTAATGACCTGGAAGGCCACAATGGTGTGGTCACTCACCTAGAGTCAGACATCCTGGAGTGTACAGTCAAGTTGGCCTTAGAAAGCATTACTACCAACAAAGCTAGTAGAGTTGATGGAATTCCAGCTGAGCTATTTAAAATCCTAAAAGAAGATGCTATAAAGTGCTGCACTCAATATCAGCAAATCTGGAAAACTCATCAGTGGACAAAGGCCTGGAAAAGGTCTGTTTTCAGTCCAATCCCAAAGAAGGGCAATGCCAAAGAATTTTCCAGCTACCATACAACTGCATTCATTTCACATGCTAGCAAGGTTATGCTCAAAATCCTTCAAGCTAGGCTTCAGCAGTATGTGAACCAATACGTTTTAGATGTACAAGCTGGGTTTAGAAAAGGCAGAGGAACTAGAGATCAAATAGCTAAAATTCACTGGATCACAGAGAAAGCAAGGGAATTCCAAAAAAACATCTACTTCCGCTTCACTGACTACACTAAAGCCTTTCACTGTATGGATCACAGCAAACTGTGGAAAATTCTTAAAAAGATGGGGAGTACCAGACCACCTTACCTGCCTCCTGAGAAACCTGTATGCAGGTCAAGAAGCAACAGTTGGAACCAGACATGGAACAACTGAACAATTCAAAATGACAAGGCTATATATTGTCACCTTGCTTATTTAACTTATATGCAGAGTACATCGTGAAATGCTGGGCTGGATGAATCATAAGCAGGAATCAAGATTGCTGGGAGACATACCAACAACCTCAGATATGCAAATGATACCACTCTAATGGCAGATAATGAAGAGGAACTAAAAAGACTCTTGATGAGAGTGAAAGAGGAGATTGAAAAAGCTAGCTTGAAACCAACACTCAGAAAACTAAGATCATGGCATTTGGTCCCATCATAGCATGGCTAACAGAAGGGGAAAAAGTAGAAGCAGTGAGAGATTTATATTCTTGGGCTCCAAAATCACTGCAAATGGTGAATGCAGCCTTGAAATTAAAAGACGCTTGCTCCTTGAAAGGAAAGTTATGACAAACCTAGACAGTATATTAAAAAGCCGAGACATCACTTTGCTTGTCAAAGTCCATCTAGTCAAAGCTATGTTTTTTCCAGTGGTCATGTGCTGATGTGAGAGTTGGACCATAAAGAAGGCTGAGTGCTGAAGAATTGATGCTTTCAAACTGTGGTGCTGGAGAACACTCTTGAGAGTCCCTTGGACTGCAAGGAGATCAAACCAGTCAATCCTAAAGGAAATCAATGCTAAATATTGATTGAAAAGACTGTTGCTGCAGCTCTAATACTTTGGCTACCTGGTGCAAGGAGCCCACTCATTGGAAAAGACCCTGATGCTGGGAACGACTGAAGGCAAAAGGAGAAGGGAGCAGCAGAGGATGAGGTGGCTAGACAGCATCACCAACTCAATGGACACGAATCTGAGAAAACTCCGGGAGACACAGAGGACAAAGGAGCCTGCTCTCTGGGACAGACACAATGGAATCTGCTTTCTAACTTATTCTGTGTAACCCTGAGAAGTATGTTGATAAACACAAGAACCATAAGACACAAAATTACATTCAAAGATGCACAAGATCATCTGAGTAAAGGAAAAGATACATACACCTCATCACAGAGACTGAATATGTCAAAATAAAGACGCCAATGGAATTAGTTTGTTAAAATAGCAGTGAAAAATCCAAGTGGACTTTTTGAGTGACCCTACCAGAACAATTCTAATCTCAATCTGAAGAATAAATAAAAGCTTATTTTGAAATAGGAGTAAAGAGTCCTAAAACTGTATAAATGTCCAGCACAGAACTGGTTAAATAAATGATGATATATTCATGATGAAATGTTATTCAACTAAACACAAAAAAATATAAAGAGCTTATTACATAGACATGAAGCACTGTTAAAAGCACACAGTAAAACAACATGCAAAGCATAAAATACTATAAGATGAATATATACTTAAATATACACAATTCAAAAGTACATCTCAAATGCTACTGCATTATCTGTTAATAATGAGAGGGGTGCTACACAAATTCTTAATTTTTTTGTACTTTAAAACCTTCTATTAACAAAAATTATCACTGTTCAATAAGAGGAAAAAACGACTTGTTTTAGATTTTTTTCTTTAAGATCATTACAATTTCACGTCTTCAGAATTTCTTTTAAGAAAATAATCGGAGATAAAGGCAAAGATGCTCATTAAAGAAGCTATTTAAAATAGTAAAAATGTGGATATAACTTATACAATCCAGAAGGGATTCCAGATAAATAAGTTATATATATCTATACAATGAAATATAGTGCATCCATTAAAAGGAAACTTGTAGAAAACTGTGTAATGGCACGGGAAGTGCTTGTGAAATAATGTTAAATAAAAAAGCAGACCTAAAACCATTTAGGGCTTCCCTGGAGGCTCAGTGGTAAAGAGTCCACCTGCCAATGGCCAGAGACATGGGCTCTCAAGAAGATCCCATCCCACATGCCTCGGAACAACTAAGCCCGTGCGCCACAACTACTGATCCTGTGCTCTAGAGTCCTCGAGCCGCAGCTGCTGAAGCCTGAGCTCCCTGGAGCCGGTGCTCTGCAACCAGAGAAGCCACCACAATGGGAAGCCACGCACCGCAACTCGAGAGTAGCCTCTGCGGACCTCAACTAGAGAAAGTGTGCAG
This sequence comes from Redunca redunca, assembly GCA_006410935.1. NCBI lineage: Eukaryota > Metazoa > Chordata > Mammalia > Artiodactyla > Bovidae > Redunca > Redunca redunca. The sequence continues at coordinate 211,456 of SJYQ01002459.1, forward strand.
CAAGGAAGACTCAGCACGGCCAAAAATCTAAAATAAATACATGATTGTTTTTAAAAAACACATTTAAAGTCAGGTCTCTAGTATTAAAAAACATTATAAAAATACTCATCCAGACAGAGTGAAACAACTGACAGGAAACACTAGCCAAAATACTGCTAGCATTCATATCTCGATGGTGAGACCATGGTTGAACTGTTTTCACCTTTATATTTTTAGATATTTCTCACATTTTCTATAGTGAGTTTGATTTACGTCTAAAATTGGAAGCGGGAGAGCAGAACAAAAACAATATTTTAACAAATGACATGACAACTAAATTTGATGGGTTTCCTGAATATTCGGCCAGTGCATCACAAAGCAGTCTTTGAACCAGATATAACATGGCCCCTTAAACACAAGGGTCAAACCCAGTTCCTTGAACAACAAGCAGTTGAACAGAAGATAAAGATCCAGCCTCTGAAGCATAAACATTGCGTTTCTCCTGGTGACATTCTCACTGCCACAGGACTCATTTCCTCACTGCTTGCTTTAACACTGGTAATTCTATTAAGAACTTGGGAAGCCTTATCTGGCAGTCAGGAAACTTTCCGCCCTATTCTTACACCAGCTAATGCCTTAATTAGCAAGAGTCCAAGTTACTGTCATGCTCTTAAATAAATCTGACTGATACAGATTTCACAGCAGAGGTGCATAAGACCATTAACTCTCAAGATTAAACACAAAAGGGAATTAGGCAAACAAGAAGGTTCCTAATAAATATTATTAAAAGTTTCCACAGTGCCTTTTGTGGATTAAGTGATTTACAGGGGGAATAAAAAGTTTTCAAATGAGAAGATATCAACACAAAACATACAGACATGCATACTTTTTTTTAATTTTAAGATTCTGGCCACAGTCCCTACACATGCATGCTTCATATTAATAATGATTTCCCTTTACCAAACTCAAGTACTCAATAAGCCACTACTATTGAAAAAAAATCTTGTTCTGTATAAAAACAAACATAAGGACTTCCCTGGAAGTGGTTAGGACTCCCTGCTTCCACTGCAGGAAACACGGGTTCAATCCCTGGTCAGGGGACTAAGATCCCACATGTTGCATGGTGTGGTCAAAAAACAAAACAGAACACTGCTTTCAGGATCCAGTACTTAGGGCATAAAAATCATGCATAATTTTAATCAAAAGTTAAGTCATCTATCCTCTCCCTCTGGAACAGGCTTATTTAAAAGAATTTTTATTTTAAAAAGGCATGTTGTAGTTAACTCATTTATTTATTGCCATAATTTATAATTCAAGATAACTGTTGAACCCACATACCATTTAAGATTAGGAAAATTACCAAGAAAGGAAAAATGTCACTTATTTTTTGGTTCTTGAATGTTCTGTGCATTTCTTCTTTGACAAGAATAAATATACAGAAACACATTAGCCAACTATGAACACCACAGATAGAAGCAAAAACACTAATCATTTGTCAGGATATTGTCTATCAGTATACGCGTGGTATTTAAAAGGAACTAAACTTTTTATTTTGGGGGGCTTCAAAATCACTGCAGATGGTGCCTGAGGTCATGAAATAAAAAGATACTCCTTGGAAGAAAAGTTATGACCAACCTAGATAGCATATTAAAAAGCAGAGATATTACTTCGCCAACAAAGGTCAGTCTAGTCAAGGCTATGGTTTTTCCAGAAGTCATGTATGGATGTGAGAGTTGGACTATAAAGAAAGCTGAGTGCCAAAGAATTGATGTTTCTGAACTGTGGTGTTGGAGAAGACTCTTGAGAGTCCCTTGGACTGCAACGAGATCCAACCAGTCAATCCTACAGGAAATCAGTATTGAATGTTCACTGGAAGGACTGATGTTGAAGCCAAAACTCCAATACTTTGGCTGCTGCTGCTACTGCTAAGTCACTTCAGTCGTGTCCGACTCTGTGCGACCCCAGAGATGGCAGCCCACCAGGCTCCCCCATCCCTGGGATTCTCCAGGCAAGAACACTGGAGTGGGTTGCCATTTCCTTCTCCAATGCATGAAAGTAAAAAGTGAAAGTGAAGTCCCTCAGTCATGTCCGACTCTTGGTGACCCCATGGACTGCAGCCTACCAGGCTCCTCCATCCATGGGATTTTCCAGGCAAGAGTACTGGAGTGGGGTGCCATTACCCTCTCCGATACTTTGGCTACCTGATACGAAGAGCTGACTCATTTGAAAAGACTCTGATGCTGGGAAAGATTGAAGGCAACAGGAGAAGGGCACGACAGGATGAGATGGTTGGATGGCATCACCAACTCAATGGACATGAGTTTGAGCAAATTCCGGGAGTTGGTGATCGACAGGGAGGGCTGGTGTTCTGTGATTCATGGGGTCGCAGAGTCAGATATAACTGAGCGACTGAACTGAACTGAAACTTTTTAACTGATTAGAGTTAGTAAGTGACAAGTTGTTATTGCATTAACATTAGATTCTCTTAAAATGTTATTAAACAAAGAGAAAGATGTAGTTCAAGCATGGCACAGTACAGCAGGAAGTTCTGCATCAAAAGCAGATGCTATAGGGGCAACAAATGAAAAGCAAAGGTAAAAGCATTCCACCTCCAAGATGGAGGAATAAGCTCTTAACAAGCTGACCTTTCCACTGATGACAACATAAGCTCTGGGGGAAAATGCTAAAAACAAGTATTTAAGGGCCTTGGGACAGAAACAGAGAGATACTAGAGGAGAGTCAAAACTTGAAGGAAGCAAACTAGCACAGAGTGAATTTCCTGGGTTTTTATTTTTTTTTAAATGTGACTTTGCCCTAAAGGGAATCTGTAGTAAAAAGGGCAAAGAGGAATTAAAACTCTGATAGAGAAATCCTGTGTCTTTCTCATCAGAGGAGTCGGGGGGTGGCAGGGGAAGCAAGGGGTAACCAGTGGCAACACGGAATGATGAAGGAATCCTGGAAAGAGGAACCCAGGGGATGGGCACCCCAATGTGGGGCTTTCCAGGGGCACTATTGGTAAAGAACCCGCCTGCCAACGAAGAAGACATAAAAAACACAGGTTCAATCCCTTCGTCGGGAAGATCCCCTGGAGGAGGGCATGGCAACCCTCTCCAGTATTCTTGCCTGGAGAATCCCACGGACAGGGCAGGCTGGTGGGCTATGATCCATACAGTCGCCTAGGAGTCGGACATGACTGAAAAGCAACTGAGCAAGCACAGCACATCTGGCTGACCCTCGGCCATGCATGCGGCAGAGTGAAGGCAGTCTGAACTGCTCATGTCTAAGCTATTTCCCACAGCATAGCTGGCTGACCCTCAGCCACGCATGCGGCAGAGTGAAGGCAGTCTGAACTGCTCATGTCTAAGCTATTTCCCACAGCACAGCTGGCTGACCCTCAGCCACGCATGCCGAAGAGTGAAAGCAGTCTGAACTGCTCATGTCTAAGCTATTTCCCACCACAAGCATGAGAGGCTTTGAAGTTTAAGCTAACTGCCTGTTAAAACTAAAACTAAAACAGCAACACTCTTCTGAGGAATATAAGTGAATCCAAAGTCACCACAAAAGAATAGTCACACTGTCCAAGAAACAATCCCAAGTTACTGAATATATGAGGAGTCAGGAAAATGTGACCCAGTCTCAAAAACAAGATAATCAACAGGTACCAATGCTTAGATGACACAGACACTGGAATTACTAGACAAAGACTTTAGCTATTCTGAATATGTTCATCAAGGTAAAGGTATATAGGCTCAAAATAAAAAATCTCAACAGAGAAGTAGAAAAAGTGAAAATCAAACTGAATGAAAATACAGAACTAAAAAATATATAAAATTAAAAATTCACTGGACAGGCTTAGTAGCAAAATAATGATGACTGAGGGAAGAGTCAGTGATCTTGTAGGTCAACAGAAATGATCCAATCTAAAGAAGAGGGCAAAAAAGGTAGAAAAGAACAGAGCATCAGGACACATAGGAACAAAATCAAAAGGTCTCCTACACATAGGTAACTGAAGCCCCAAAAGAAGAGGTTAGAGAATACAGAACAGGAAAAATATATTCAAATAATGTCTAAAAACTACCCAAACCTGATAAACAACATAAATCTATAGACTCAAGAAGTTCAGTCAACCCCAAAAGGATAATTACAAAGAAAGCCATGTCTACGTACCTCATATTCACACTCTAAAAAAATCAACAGTAAAGAGAAAAATCTTTAAAGCAGTCAGAGAAAAACAATTCATTATACAGAGGGCAACAATGATTCAAATGACTGCAACCTTGTCATCAGAAACCATGGAAGCCAGAAGATGGTGGAATATCTTTAAATGCTGAAAGAAAAGCCCAGCTAAAATGAAGGCAAAAAAAGAGACATTTTTGGATAAAGAAAAACCAAGAGAAATAGTTGCCACCATACCAGCACTATAAGAAATACTAAAGAAGTTCTTCAGGCTGAAGTGAAATGATACCCTTAAGAAACTTGGATCTTCAGGAATTAATGAAAACATTTGAAATGGTAAATATCTGGGAAAATACAAAAATTCATCCTTTTAATTTCTTAAAATACATATGACTATTTAAAGCAAAACTATAACACCATTCTGTGGGATTTATAATCCGAGCACTTGTAATGATACCTATGCCAATCACAGCCAGAAAGACAGTAGGAATTAGAGTAAATGGACCTATTTAAATGTACTGAATTCTGTGGAATATATATACAAGGGTTTCTACCTATCTATAGGTAAGGTTTCTACCTTCTATATAGGAATATGAACTCTAAGAGGACTGTGAAAAGTTATGAATATATGTTGAAATTTTTAAAGCAAATAGGTATAACACTAAAAAGCCAACAGAAAAATTAAAATGGAATTCTTTTAAATTTTTCAAATAGTCCAAAAGAAGACAGGAAAGGGGGAAACAAAGGAATAAAAAACAGAGTGAATAAACAAAAAACAAACTTCAAAATGACAAGCCTAAGCACAGAAATAATTACACTAAACATCAATGGACTAAATACTCCAATAAAAAGAGTTATCAGAATGGATTTTTAAAAAATGCAAGACCCAACTATGTGCTATCTGTAAATACAAGAGATTATTTTATGTATACATAGATGGGCTCATAGGAAATGGAAGAGAAAGGATACAACATAAAGGATTTACCAAACATAAAAAAGACTATATTAATATCAGTTAGATTTAAAAATAACAGTAACACAGAAGATAAAGACAGGCATTTCATAATGACAAATGAATGAATTTACCAGAAAGACAAAACAATTATAACAGCTTCAAAATATATGACATGAAAAATGACAAAACAAAAGGGGCAAATAGACACTTCCGCAATCATACGCGAGTTTAACACCTTCTCTCAAAAATGGATAGATTACTAAATAAAACATCAGTAAAGATATAATATCTGAATAACTGATATTTATAGATCAAACCTTATCTTGCAGCATTTACATTCTTTACAAGTATACACAGTATGTTCAGCAAGACAGGTAATATCTTATGTGAGGCTATAAAGCAAATTTCACTGCGTTTAAAAGGATTGAAATCATAATAAAATTTCTAATCACGACACAATTAAATTGTAAAGTAGTAACAATAAGAAATCTAGGAAAATTTGAAGTAGTTGGAAATTAAACAACACCCTTCCCAATAATCCCTGGTTAAAAGAGCCTTTAGAAAACGTGTCTAACTTAACAATAATGCAAACACAAAGTACAGTTGATAGGATGTACCTGAAACGGTGCTTTGAGGTAATTTATAGCTTTAAATGCTTGTATTTGAACCAAAAAGAGGTCAAAATCAATGACTGGGAGAGGGTCTTAGCTACATACACACTGTTGGCTGCGCGTTGAGGCCTTATGCACTCACACTGTAGAAGGAAGGTCCACCCCAAAGTGAAAACTGGGGCAGACTTATGAACTGCTTGAAGGCGGGATGCTGACATTCCCAAACCTTGCTGGCAAAAGATGCTCAAGCACATCTGACTGATCACTGGCTGTACTGCTAAGCTATCAGAAGCCAGGCTCAAAAATATTTTAGAAGACAGGGGAGAGAAAAAGCACATAACTTTCTACTTTAAGAAACTGGAAAAGAAGAGCAAAGTAAATCCAAAGCAACTTAAAAAAAAAAGAAAAAGAAAACAACAAAGCAGAAACCAACAAAATAGACACCAGCAAACAACAGAGAAAAATGAAGTCAGCCAAAAGCTGGTTCTTTGGAAAGAGCAACAAAGTCAGGAACCTAGAGTGACTGAGGAAAAACGAGAAGACAAATCAATCCCACAAATGAGTACCTCTAAAAGACTCTGATGCTGGGAGGGATTGGGGGCAGGAGGAAAAGGGGATGACAGAGGATGAGATGGCTGGATGGCATCACCGACTAGAGGGACGTGAGTATGAGTGAACTCCGGGAGTTGGTGATGGACAGGGAGGCCTGGCGTGCTGCAATTCATGGGGTTGCAAAGAGTCAGACACGACTGAGCGACTGAACTGATTGACTGACTGACAGATTCGGTAAACTTTAAAAGGTTAACAAAAAGCACAGGTGAAGTTTAAAGTTAGAGGCAGCCTCTTCGGAAATCCAGTACTGAATAATCACCTCAAAAACCACATCACAACTCTGATGTTTATCTGTTCAGCACAATCACAAGCTGGGCTTTTAAAAGCATGATTTAACATAAACATACTCATAGTAGGGACTGAAGGGAAGCTGTAAAGCCAGGTACCTACCCATCCCCATAAACTCATCATGATCAAGCTCCCAAGGCAGCGTATCAGGAACTTCGGTAACTCCCTGAATGGGGGCTGGCTTTAGAAAATAACCACTAGGTTTTTTTTTTACTTCTTCTACAGTGCCTTCATCAATTTCTGCTTTTTAAAATTTCTCTGTAGTATTCATGGTCTGCTCCAACCTCTGACTTTCAAAACAAATGAAAAGCTAATTTTCCTCAAGCTATTTCTATAAGAATTACAGGCAGAGGGATAATGCCTTATAATGTATTTAAGGGGCTTCCCTGGTAGCTCATACTGTAAAGAATCTGGCTGCACTGCAGGAGACCCGGGTTCAATCCCTGGGTCAGGAAGATCCCCTTGGAGAAGGGAATGGCTACCCACTCCAGTATTCTTGCCTGGAGAATTCCATGGACAGAAGAGCCTAAGGACACATAAGACAATGTCTAAATACTGAGAATAAGACTAGGAAGAGCCAATACATTTGAAATGTTGTTGAGCTCTTTCTCCCATTTAACAAGTTATTCAGATGTGACCATTACAGGTGATTTCTTATTCAATGACTGAGAAAAATTCTCAAACGATGAGGCTAAGTGATCTCCTCCATGGCGTCAAGTCCCACGCTGGCCACAGGCTGTCTTCCCAGACAGAGGGGAAGTATGTGAAGAAACAAAAAGCAACAGGAATCAAACTAAATGACACTCAGGAGAAGAGTTTTAATCATTTTGATAGACCTGAGAAAGAGCTGTCATAGTCATGAAAATGCTCTGAAGAAATCTTGATTAGACTCAGCACGATGAAGAAATAAAAAAAAAAAGACAGGTGTCAGTAAAAAAGCAACTCCTTAAATGTAAATCAAAAATAGTTTGTAACTGAGCCAAAGAAACCATTATGAGCTGCTATATAAATAGGCATTTAATGATTTTTCCAATGTTATGTTATTGATCTAACAGGCCCTGTGTTTCCGCTGAAATGAATAAGTAATTTGTTTAAGATAACATTAACAGGATTTGCAGCATATTAAATACCTTGGCTCTTGCTCATCGGTAAAATCACCATAATAAAAAACTAATTCTACACTGTCTTTCAGTGAAACATTTGCATCGTTTCAGAAATCACAGCACAAGGCCTGAGACACGAGATACACCCAGCAAATGCAAAAAGGCATTTCTAAGTCATGACACCTTGAATGGCATTTATTCAGCTCAGCAACTATGTAACATACACTTCTAACATCAGACACTGCAACTCGAAGCCCTGAAAACACAATGGCAAACAAGAGATAAGGTCCTTGCTCTCAGAGTGTCCAGTCCCCCTGGGAAGACAACCAGGGAAGCAAGGTATGGTAAGAAAGGCTCCGTACAGAGAACAGGGTCCAAACCGCTGTAAAGGGAGCCTGAGAAAATACCTGGAGACACGATGTCGAGGCTGAGCTGAGGATGGAAGCAGGACAGAGCTAGGCTTCTGGAGGATGGTTGAGCAAAAGACGGCTCCTGGCCAAGAAAACTGCAGTCATAGGCACAGTACATGCAAACGGCCAGGTGTTTATGTTAAGAGTTGTCTTTTCTGTCAGAAGAGAGACTATGGTGGAATATTAGACTTGCTTAGTAAAGCTGCAAGTATCAAAAGACAAGTCACAGGACTTTCCTGGTGGTCCAGTGGTTAAGAATCCGCCTTCCAAAGGAGGAACGGAGGTGTGAGCCCTGGTTGGGCAACTAAGCCCAAAGCCCTCAGGCTCTAAAGCCCATGCTCTGCAACAGCAGAAGCCAGTGCAAGGAGTGAGCACACTGCAACTAGAGAGTAGTCCCAGGGCGCCAAAACTAGAGAAAGCCCACATGCTGTAACAAAGATCCCTCAAATAAAAATAATAGTAATTAAATAAAAAACAAAGGAGAGAAGGAATTTTAAAAAAAAAAACAGTCACCTAAGTTCTTAACCTAGGAGGAAAAGAGGTAAAACGGTCACAGTTTCATCTTGGCCAATTCCCTACATGGCCCATTCACATGCCAGGCATGAGAAGGGGATCCAGCGGTGAATGTATTGTGTCTCCGTCACTCAGTCGTGTCTGACTCTTTGCAACTCCATGGACCGTAGCCCGCCAGGCTCCTCTGTCCATGGAACTCTCCAGGTAAGAATACTGGAGTGGGTAGCCATTCCCTTTTCCAGGGGATCTTCCTGACCCAGGGATTAAACCCAGGTCTCCTGCATTGCAGGCAGATTCTTCATCATCTGGGCCACCAGCGAAGCCCCCAGTGGTGAATAAGACGGGCAATGAACAGATCAGAGGACTTCTGTGGCTACATGATTCTGAAATCTAGCTTCTTGATTTCAGGTATCACTGAATAAAATATTGAGCTTAAAAGCTACTGTACTATTGAAAGATGCAAAAATAAGTAAGGGAATAATCATTATGGGACATCAAATACAGTATAACAGGAACATTAAAAGAGGCCTTGACACCTCTTACCCATAAACAAGGAATTATGCTTGCATTTTCAAGTAAATACTACTCGCTAGTGTCTTACAGATTCCAGATTTACACACACTTATGTTTACTGTTCACAGCGAGGGAGGCCAAGCAGTGTCATGATAATTACTACCAATTGTCAGGCACTGCTGATGGAGTGCCAGGCTCTTTGCTGGGAACTTGAAATCTGTGATCTTGGGGCTTCCCTGGTGGTCCAGGGGCTAAGACTCCGAGCTCCCAGTGCAGGGGCGGGAGAGCCGCTGGTTGGATAACTACATCCCACAAGCTGCAAAGAGTTCATATGCTACAACTAAAGAGTCTGCATGCCACAGCAAAGATCACAGATCCTGAGTGCCACAACTGAGACCCAGAGCAGCCAAATTAGACAGACAGACAGATCATGTGTGGTATCATTTTACAAAGTGACTACCATCACCTCCATCTCTCAAGTGAGGAACCTGCGGCTCAGAATTGATGTGACATGCCTCGAGGTGCGTGGCTGACAGGTGGCAGAGGCAGGCTAGTTCCTATGTCAGTGTGACTTTAAAGCTTGTGCATCCCCTTTGCTCCCACTGCACGGCCTAATTTCTTGAAGTTTCACAACCATCTTAATCTCAGGGTCCTTGCCCCACACTTGTAGTCATCCTTAGCTTTCTAATAACCCATTCCCTTCGGATTCCATGTAAACTGTCTTTCTAAGGATTGTGGGGGGATAGGTCACAAATAAGCAAATATGAAAACATGTAACTATTAATAGCAATATAATTCACACCCTGTATCCAGTACTGTTCCTGGTGTCACAAGCTCCTGCAGTGCCTTTCATATTGAAATCTACTTCAAAATAACCACCATAAAAGTTCAAAGCAATGCCAGCTTTATATACATAATCATCTCATGTAATCCTCACAACAATCCTAGAAAATCTGTAACACTGTCCTCAGTTTATAAAGATAAGCAGAAGCTTATTAAAGAACTTGCCCAAGGTCACACTATAGGTAGTGCAGCAATACGATTCCAGAGCCTAAACTTTCCATTTCTATAACATGGCATATATTCCTGTGATGGTCATATATATATATTTTTTAAATACCAAAAAATATTTGACCTGAATTTGTGTATTTGTAGAAATTTTCATATAGAACTGCTTATATTCTGCTCATACATCAGTCAGAATTATATACTTTTAGTCTGTGGCACTTCATTTAATAAGAAGAAAATGTTAATCAGCATACTTAACATTTTCATACATTTTTATTATTTGCACCAGGGAACTTGAAATCTGTGTGAAGAAGTAGGTGAACAATACATATTTTCTTCAATAGCTTTGCATCCTAAGAAAATAAGATGTTTTGTGATGGTTAAAATCAAAATTATTTAGGGTCCAATATTATAAGAGAGTTGGTATTCGACCTTTTTACAATCCTAATTTAGAAGCAGCTAGAGTATCTTTCAGTTTATTTGTCTGTAAAAACAAGTATTTGATACCAGTTTAATGAAATAAGTGAATCACAAAAAGTTATAAAATAAATGGGAAAAGTATAGAGGCAAACAGGTCAATAGAGGAATCACCATCTGGTATCCCCCATTCCTCTCAACTTGCTATTTCTATCCTTCAAAGTAAACATACAAATCATTTTCAAAAAAGGGCTATAGGAAGGGAACAGAAAAATGAAAAATATATGATAGAGTATATCTAAAGAATCTATACATTTGTCTTATTTTTTCATCTACATGCGATACTTACTAACTACTTCCTTTATTTTAGAGACAAGCTCAAAACAAACCAGGCAGCAATGCTTGTAATCAGTTGACTGAACACCACAGCATCTAGACTGGGAAGTGGGCAAGCTCCCACTTTTAATCAATACACCAAACAAAGGCCCAACACACTTACCAATTGGTACTTGTTCAGGTTGGCTGAGGGAAACAAATGCTGATGTGTCATCAATCCAAGATATCTGAATGTTACCTGAAATAGTGAATTAAAAGCAAAGCAAGCATTTAGCCATTTAGATAGCTATCAGATTCCATTTGTGTATCTGATATATTTCAGAACATCCATCAATTTAAAGAGAGATGAGGTGTTAGTTTAAAAGATGATCAACATCTCAGCACTACAGAGAAATAAAACTTAAATCTATCATAGTAGCTGCTGCTGCTAAGTCGATTCAGTCGTGTCCGACTCTGTGCGACCCCATAGACAGGCAGCCCACCAGGCTCCACCGTCCCTGGGATTCTCCAAGCAAGAACACTGGAGTGGGTTGCCATTTCCTTCTCCAATGCATGAAAGTGAAAAGTGAAAGTGAAGTCACTCAGTCGTGTCTGACTCTTTGAGACCCCATGGACTGCAGCCCACCAGGCTCCTCCATCCATGGGACTTTCCTGGCAAGAGTACTGGAGTGGGTTGCCACTGCCTTCTCCGATCGTAGTAGCTGCTACAGTGAAAACTTCAAGAAAGCAGATAAACGGAAAACCAGAAGAATCTTCTAAAGTTTGTTTTAAAAACAAACAAACAAAAAAAGATCCTTCTCGATTAAATCCTGAGGCAGTTTATCATTCAACCCAATCTCCTGCCAGGGTTAGAGACTTTTTCCAATCAAGATCAGGAGTAGGGAGTTCCCTGGTGGTCTAGTCGTTAGGATTCGGCACTTTCACTGGTGGGGTCAGGATTGAAAATAAGCAAACAAAAACTAATGAAGACTTAAATAAATGAAGGACTATGCCAGGTTCATGTACTAAAAGACTAAAAGTCCATGAACCTGGTATATTTTTAAAAGGATCACTAGTAAAAACCAGAGAGCATGTGTGTAAGAAATAAGAAAAAGTCAGTGCTGATCTCAAGGCCAGGGAAAGAGCTCAAATAACGAAAAACAGATAGGGGATAAAGGACGAGGAGAAGAAGGCGTCAGAGAGAGGAAACCAAGACAGACCAATACAGAAAAAGAAAAACACGGAGGGACAGAAGGCAGTGTAGTGGCACAAAATGACTTTCACATACAGAGACAAGTCCTCTCCAAAGGCGAAAAGCAAACAGAATGGAAAGCAGGAGAGTGGACAGAGGGGGAGAGGAGCAGAGGGCCGGGAACTGGAGAAAACCCAGGGGCAAGCAGAGATCTACCCACTGCCCTCTTCTTGAAAAACACAGAAGACTGGAATGAATTTTTTTTAATGGCTAAACATCACCAAAACTTAGTGATGAAAAAATGTCTTATTATCTATTAAAATTTTTGAAGGCTTCGGAATACTTGAAAACTGCTTTGTGTCTCCTTCACAGGAAAGAACTTTCACTTCCTGCTGCACCATGGGGTGCCAGGACTTTCTCAATTACAAAAGTCACTACCATTACTTCCTTAGCTCTCTACCCTGTATGTTTTTTTTAGACAAATAGTATGTGGGGGCTTCCCAGGTGGCTCAGTGGAAAAGAATCCACCTACCAGTGCAGGAGATGTGGACCCCCTGGAGGAGGAAATGGCAACCCACTCCGGTACTCTTGCCTGGGAAATCCCAGGGACAGAGGAGCCTGGTGGGCCACAGTCCATAGGGTTGCAAAGAGTTGCACACGACTTAGTGACTCAACAACAATATTTAACGTTTCTCAAGTAGTTACTCTAGGCCACATACTACTCTGAATGCATTCCACAGATCAGCTCATTTGATCATCCTGACAAGCCTATTAAATAGGCGGCAGCATCACCATCATCATCTCCAAGGAGGAAACACAGAGAGGTTACCTGTTCAATATCACACAGCTAACCTTTCTTTAATTAAAATGAAAAATATTCTACTCAGAGTGTCCTGCTGAATTTAGCCAATTAAAGTTTAAGTAAATAGGGGTAAGAGCAACACAAGATGGGAAACAACATCCAAAGCTTACCAAAGGAATGTACTGTGAAATCTCACTGCATTTAAATTAAAAAGCAGGACTAGAATTTCAGAAGTCATTTAAACTATCTGCAAAGATTAGGATAACTTGCCAGAAATATACTTGCGTACACTTACATTCCTAAAAATTGCACAATGTTTTGTACTTATAAAAAATAATGTATGTTTATTTTAAGAAATATTGAAAAGCACAAAGAGGAAGAAAAAAATCCTATCTAAAACATTCAGTGATAAGAGCATGGTCGGTGCATCCTTTCAGTTTGATTTCAACAAAAATGATGTTAGTTATATAGGAATTCTACTTTGTATCTGCTTTTTACTCTGAATGCTAAAATATAAACATTTTACCATCTTTTAACAAACTCTTCAACTCTTCCTAAAATGGCTACATACTAAGCTGTTGGGGAGACGCATTAACATTCACTAAGCATGCTTATTATTGGGCATTCAGGTTTTTGCTGCTTCCATTTTAATCATGAATTTCCAGAGATGACAGTTTAAATACTTTATTTGTTAAAATTAAGAGACACTGCTGAAGACTTACAATCAGAATGGCCTTTATAAACCCTAATCAGAAGACTGTTCAATTTAATCTAATCGCCTGACCTGATAAAAAAGGTAACAGAAGAACCTACCCCATACTTAGTCCTCTCAAACACCTGTGCTTGTCTGCTGGCCTATTCGATATTGAGCAGCAACTGCCTGCCGTTATGAAACAGGCATTCTCTTTCCATTTCATCTAACAATGATTCAGCCTAGACTTCTTCCCCATGGGTCGTCAGTGAGGGGCTAACTGTTCTTGACTTCCATGGATATAGATGAGTAACAGAGCTCTACTGTGGAATGCTAGCAAAAAGTCCTCAGATCATATTGGCATAAGAAAGCAGCATACCAAGCTCCAAAAACTCTGAGTGAGATGAAAACTTTGCATATTAATCCTCTTTTATGTCCAAGCTAAAGCCATCTATATACTCTGACCACCTAGACTGTAAGAGGAGTAGGACCCTAAAAAAACATCTATACTTATTCTTGACTTACCAAAGGCACTGAAAAGCTGGTAAAGGTCGCTGGTTTTCCACTCTTTGGGGAATGTCACATGGAGGACGTGATCACGTTTAGGCTGCACTACAAAACAAATTTTTGATGAAAGGTTGATGGCTGAAAAGTGGACAGCTGACCAGAGGTTCGTCGATGAAACTGAGCCCAGGCTAACTTGGAGAATCATTATGAAAGCCTTGCGATTACCAAATGAGCCTTAATGTCCATGTTTATCTAACTTAAAAAAAAATGCACTGTCCAAACTGAATGGACTGTTTGAACAGACGCAGTCCTGAGTCACAATCTTGTTTTCTAATCCCACACCCACCACTTGACTGTGCAACTCAGAGCAAGGGACCTAGCCGCTCGTGGTTATTTCCTGGGGATGACTCAGCTCACAGAACCGTTGTAAGGATGACAGGTTTGAGCGTTAAAACTAATACGAAGTGCAACACAGTATGTCCTCAAACTTCTACTGCAGTGATTATTATCATCGTGTATAAAGTGTAATTCCTCTGTTTCTATATGCCTGTGGCATATATTAAGGCAATTTACCAAGGCTACAAATACAGCAATGGAAAAGAACAATCGGAAGAAGCGACAACTAGCTCTCAAACAGCATGGCTGTCCGAGGTCTTCAAAGAGAAAAATAAAACCTAACCACAAAACCTAAATATATACATACTCAAACAATTGGAAAATAGAAAATGTACTGTTATTGTCACGGCTAGTACATCTTGAAATCTATTACATATACAATGTATTTATAGAAAATAATGAACTCAGAGTGCTGAGTGAAAATGAAGTAATGATGAGAAGATATATATTTTTTTAAATTCAACTCATGTATGAACTGGAAAATACAAGTAAAGAGATTGGTTAATCAAGGCCCAAGGGTAACATTAACTTAAGCATACTATTCATATCAACCACAAAATCACTGGCTATTTTTAAGTGGATAAAGCTCTTTCTTCAGTAATTCTGTTCCTGTTATCCTTTCCAGACCACACACTTAAATGTGCAGATGCAATGAGAAAATAAAAATTCACTTACAGTCCGGTCCTTCCAAGTTTAGATAGGGGATATCCATGACTCTCATAAGAAATAACCTATCAAAAGAAAAGGAAAATGGATAATGGACTAACTTCTTAAAAAAAGCAACTGATATAAACATCTAGAAAATTCTTTCATAGAAGCTCCTTAATTATATTACCTTATTTCTAAAATCATTTTGAAGAGTCTTAAGATCCACTTCACATCTTTCTCTAGGGCTAAATATTAGTCAGACACGGCTGAGCACACTTCTTGAGTCTGAAGTATTTATTATAAATAGAAAACAAAAACTGGTATCCCCAACACCTACAACAGTTCCTGGCACTCAGGAGCTACTCAATAAATATTAGCTAAATGAATAAAATTAGTCATCAAAGAGTCAAAATGAAGTCCTCTGCTGAACTGCCGTTAGTCCAGAAAAACTGAGAGAAAATGAACCCTACAGCGTGCCGACCATCTTAACCCCCTTGAACAACTGTCCCCACAAATCATAAAGGTAATCCCTATGGACCGGTGTTTTGTGAGCTAGGAATGTGTCACCAGTGTCTTTCTTTTCTTCTCTTTTTAAACTGAAACGCCATCATTGGATGAGTACTAATCTTACTGGGTGAACTGTCATTACTCCCACTTAAAACATATTAAAAGCATGAAGCAAAATAATCCTTGGTAAAAACAAACAAACAAAAAACCTATCACACTGATAGAAATCATAGCAGTCATTTATGTATACTTTTAAAATAGATACAAAGGCACTTTTTAGAAGAGTGCTTCTAAATTACAGTGCTCTATAATGCCATTCAATTTGCTTTTATTTGCAAGATTGTGGGCAAAATATCAGGCATTCTGTTGTCTGTAAGATGATTTTAATGAGTTTTATTTAGATAACGGCATATTGTGCATTTCTGGTAGCGATTGCATTATACAGCAAATTAAAAAGGCAATCCAAGTGCCCAACAAGCAATTAGTTTGGCTTCACTGACCTGCAATTAAGGCACATTATTACCAGGCATTCAAAAGCCAGGCAGGGCATGATCCAGTTTACAAATGGAGCCATCAGCATGAATACCACTGTTCTGTGAACGCCAGAAAAAACAAAGTCCTGGTACTCTGCGGTTTGAGGACTTGTTGCCTAGCCTACAATTTAATAAACCAAATCCTATGGCTAAGAAACCAAATTTATTTTTAGTTCACTAATTTAGGCTCAAGTGTACTATTCTGGATCTGGTAGCCAGTTCACCCAGTTTAATCAATACCGCCTGCAATGCCAGAAAACAATGAGACATATAAAAGCATAGATTCCCCTCGAAAGTGGTTGTTATTACTACTGACAACCAGAACCTAATGAGTTAGTCCTGGGTTAGAAGGATCAATATTTTTATGGTTCACATAATTCTCAGTTTTCCATAGAGTAAATTGAGAGATGGCTCCCAACTCTACACCAAAAAAAAAAAAAAACAACTTTCAATAAAAGTTGAAGAAACATATCAACCACTATAAAAATAAATTGTGTACCCAAACTTCAACAGAAGAATAAAAACTGAATCAACAAGATGTTCACTGTTATACCTTCAAAGGCACCAGTAATCAAAATCAACCTCCAGATTCAACAAAGTGTGTGGGCGGGTAAATTACAGTTCGTCATTCCAAAAGAATTAATTTCAAGATAACTTTCAAAAAATTCAAAACATCAATAACTTGCAGGCCAATTTTTAATTTTTTTAAAAAAAGCACAACATTTTATACTATTGTGACAGCTTTGTAAAACACCCGATATCATTAAATAAAAAATACTCCCCACTCCCTGCTCTGAAAAAAAACAGCCAATGATTTTGGGAAACAGAGTTTTGTTCTTCAAAAATCCTTTTGTGATTATTTTTTAAACTTAAAAAAGAAAACAGAGGCTACCAGAACTGATAGGCCCAGGGGTAATAACTATAGAGATCTTCTTAGAGAAAGTTCAACTGAAAACACTGGTAGAATCAATCCTGTATATCCTGTGCACTACCCCACCTGCTGTGGGGAGACAAATATAAAGTAAATCACAAGTCTGAGTGTGTAGCTGCTTTATTTCTTTTAAAAATACTGTTTTCCTCTCAAGGTCATGTGGCCTCACCAAGTTTAGAAAATCTATTGTCTTATAAATACAAACAAGGATGACATTTAAAAAGCAGACTTCCAAAGTTCTCTCACCATGTAAATATATATTTTCTTAATTTTAAAGATACATTTCGTCAAGCATTACACTGGCTGTTTGTCCTTTAATATTTCATCTCGATTATAAGTTATCATTTCTGTTTAAACTCAGTAAAAATTTATTCTCAGCAGAAACACTCAAAAGATTTTTTTTAAGTTAGTTAATCCTACACTACCTTATTTGCTTATTCAATACTTTAACTAAATAGAAACCCCTTCCAAATGAATTATATTAATAGCCCTTCTCACTCATCCCTCCACCTTCATGTTTGGGCTTTACAGAGAAGCAAATCACCCCAAACCCTGGAGGAACACGCAAACCAATTCTGTGTGTGCCTTGGCTGACTGTACCCGATGCAACTGGGAAACCGACTCTAAAACTGGAGTTGAGCGTCTGTGGAACAGACCCAAAGTCAACTCGCCGAGGGCCTCCCTCTCCTTTTAGGCCAGACGGTTTGCAGGCCACTGCTCTGGAAGCATCCCCGCCTGCCCTTTTGAGGGAAAATTAAAACATTTCATTGCATGCACGCCTCATACTGACTGGCTGTCAGATGGCCTACACTGACACCCTGGGATGATCTGATAAAATACCTCATGTGTGGCTCATCTGACCAAACAGTTTTCATTTTAACGTATGAGAAATGCACTAGGCGAGCAGAAATACTGACAAGCACATGAAAGGATGCTCCTTCCCTGTGAATTGTATTGAAGAACAGTCTCTCCCAGGCCTTTCATCTGCAGATACTGGAAACACACTCGGACCATCGCTTGCAGGAAATGTTATTTTTATTTCAGTGAAGATTCAGGCCGGCTATAATTTGGTAGAGACACACAAGACTGTGTGGGGCCCTGGCCACGTTCCTGCAAGCTTCCTGATGAAGCACTATTTTTGCACTTATTCTCTGAAGGACTGACAATGATTCTGTCAAAGACTAAAATTAAAGTTCCCATCTGATACAAGGGCCAATCATACATTGGGATTCTATCCCAGTACACTACATGACTCATGTTCACATTCTAGATGCTATAAGATAAATTCTACCTTTTGGGGCATTTGTCAGTTTTTTAATGCTCTATGATGATACTGGCAATGTTGTTTTGTGTGGCTTTCAAACATCCGGACAGATCCAAGGGTGGAGCACAGCATACTCTGGGGTCATTCACTCAGTAGACTGGGTGACTTCAGCTCAGCCTCTTAACAGGCTACACAGAATAGGCTGTGGACAATGCCTTTGTGTCCAAAACAGCCACCCAGCTCTGCTGCCCATATGCTGCATGGCACTCATGGAAAGTCATCTGCTGACATTCTTTTCTGACTATGGCGGTGTGACACTGTGACCCAGACTATGTTAGAAGGCTTGTAGTCACAGGAGAATTTCATTTTAGACTTAAAGCTTCTTAGAGCCTAGAAATAGAGGAAAACAACAGAATGGGAAAGACTAAAGATCTCTTCAAGAAAGTTAGAGATAACAAGGGAACATTTCATGCAAAGATGGGCTCGATAAACGACAGAAATGGTATGGACCTAACAGAAGCAGAAGATATTAAGAAGAGGTGGCAAGAATACACGGAAGAACTGTACAAAAAAGATCTTCATGACCCAGACAATCATGATGATGTGATCCCTAATCTAGAGCCAGACATCTTGGAATGTGAAGTCAAGTGGGCCTTAGAAAGCATCACTANATTATTTCTGCTGTATTGACTATGCCAAAGCCTTTGACTGTGTGGATCACAATAAACTGTGGAAAATTCTGAAAGAAATGGGAATACCAGACCACCTGACCTGCCTCTTGAGAAATCTATATGCAGGTCAGGAAGCAACAGTTAGAACTGGACATGGATCAACAGACTGGTTCCAAATAGGAAAAGGAGTCTGTCAAGGCTGTATATTGTCACCCTACTTATTTAACTTCTATGCAGAGTACACCATGAGAAACGCTGGACTGGAAGAAACACAAGCTGGAATCAAGATTGCCGGGAGAAATATCAATAACCTCAGATATGCAGATGACACCACCCTTATGGCAGAAAGTGAAGAGGAACTAAAAAGCCTCTTGATGAAGGTGAAAGAGGAAAGCGAAAACGTTGGCTTAAAGCTCAACGTTCAGAAAACAAAGATCATGGCATCTGGTCCCATCACTTCATGGGAAATAGAGGGGGAAACGGTAGAAACAGTGTCAGACTTTATTTTCTTGGGCTCCAAAATCACTGCAGATGGTGATTGCAGCCATGAAATTAAAAGACGCTTACTCCTTGGAAGAAAAGTTATGACCAACCTAGATAGTATATTC
>SJYQ01002459.1:241464-259852 GCA_006410935.1 Redunca redunca
AATCAAATTAACAAAGATCAAACATAAAGAACAAATATTAAAAGCAGCAAGGGAAAAACAACAAATAACACACAAGGGGATTCCCGTAAGGATAACAGCTGATCTTTCAGTACAAACTCTTCAAGCTAGGAGGGAATGGCAAGATATACTTAAAGTGATGAAAAGAAAATAACCTACAGCCCAGGTTACTGTACCCAGCAAGGATCTCATTTAAATATGAAGGAGAAATAAAAAGCTTTACAGACAAGCAAAAGCTGACAGAATTCAGCACCACCAAACCAGCTCTCCGACAAATGCTAAAGGATCTTCTCCAGACAGGAAACACAAAAAGGGTATATAAACTCAAACCCAAAACAATAAAATAAATGGCAACAGGATCATACTTATCAATAATTATCTTAAACGTAAATGGGTTGAATGCCCCAACCAAAAGACAAAGACTGGCTGAATGGATAAAAAAACAAGACCCCTATATATGTTGTCTACAAGAGACCCACCTCAAAACAGGGGACATATACAGACTGAAAGTGAAGGGCTGGAAAAAGATATTCCATGCAAATAGAGACCAAAAGAAAGCAGGAGTAGCAATACTTATATCAGATAAAATAGACTTTAAAACAAAGGCTGTGAAAAGAGACAAAGAAAGACACTACATAATGATCAAAGGATCAATCCAAGAAGAAGATATAACAATTATAAATATATATGCACCCAACATAGGAGCACTGCAATATGTAAGACAAATGCTAACAAGTATGAAAGGGGAAATTAACAATAACACAATAATAGTGGGAGACTTTAACACCCCACTCACACCTATGGATAGATCAACTAAACACAAAATTAACAAGGAAATGCAAACTTTAAACGATAACAATAGACCAGTTACACCTAATCGCTATTTTTTAGGACATTTCACCCCAAAACAATGAATTTAACCTTTTTCTCAAGCAGGATAGATCACATCCTGGGCCATAAATCTAGCCCTGGTAAATTCAAAAAAATTGAAATCATTTCAAGCATCTTTTCTGACCACAATGCAGTAAGATTAGATCTCAATTACAGGAGAAAAACTATTAAAAATTCCAATATATGGAGGCTGAACAACAAGCCGAATAACCAACAAATCACAGAAGAAATCAAAAAAGAAATCAAAATGTGCATAGAAACGAATGAAAATGAAAAACACAACAACCCAAAACCTTTGGGACACTGTAAAAGCAGTGCTAAGGGGAAAGTTCATAGCAATACAGGCATACCTCAAGAAGCAAGAAAAAAGTCAAATAAATAACCAAACTCTACACCTAAAGCAACTAGAAAAGGAAGGAATGAAGAACCCCAGGGTTAGTAGAAGGAAAAAAATCTTAAAAATTAGGGCAGAAATAAATGCAAAAGAAACAAAAGAGGCCATAGCAAAAATCAACAAAGCCAAAAGCTGGTTCTTTGAAAGGATAAATAAAATTGACAAACCATTAGCTAGGCTCATGAAGAAACAAAGGGAGAAAAATCAAATCAATAAAATTAGAAATGAAAATGGAGAGATCACAACAGACAACACAAAAATACAAAGGATCATAAGAGACTACTATCCGCAATTATATGCCAATAAAATGGACAACGTGGAAGAAATGGACAAATTCTTAGAAAAGTACAACTTTCCAAAACCGAACCAGGAAGAAATAGGAAATCTTAACAGACCCATCACAAGCACGGAAATTGAAACTGTAATCAGAAATCTTCCAGCAAACAAAAGCCCAGGTCCAGACGGCTTCACAGCTGAATTCTACCAAAAATTTCGAGAAGAGCTAACATCTATCCTACTCAAACTCTTCCAGAAAATTGCAGAGGAAGGTAAACTTCCAAACTGATTCTATGAGGCCACCATCACCCTAATACCAAAACCTGACAAAGATGCCACAAAAAAGAGAACTACTAGGCCAGTATCACTGATGAACATAGATGCAAAACTCCTCAACAAAATTCTAGCAATCAGAATCCAACAACACATTAAAAAGATCATACACCATGACCAAGTGGGCTTTATCTCAGGGATGCAAGGATTCTTCAATATCCACAAATCAATCAATGTAATACACCACATTAACAAACTGAAAAATAAAAGCCATATGATTATCTCAATAGATGCAGAGAAAGCCTTTGACAAAACTCAACATCCATTTATAAAAACTCTCCAGAAAGCAGGAATAGAAGGAACATACCTCAACATAATAAAAGCTATATATGACAAACCTACAGCAAACATTATCCTCATTGGTGAAAAATTGAAAGCATTTCCCCTAAAGTCAGGAACAAGACAAGGGTGCCCACTTTCACTATTCAACATAGTTTTGGAAGTTTGGGCCACAGCAATCAGAGCAGAAAAAGAAATAAAAGGAATCCAGATTGGAAAAGAAGAAGTAAAACTCTCACTGTTTGCAGATGACATGATCCTCTACATCAGTTCAGTTCAGTTCAGTCGCTCAGTCGTGTCTGACTCTGCGACCCCATGAATCGCAGCACACCAGGCTTCCCTGTCCATCACCAACTCCCAGAGTTCACTCAGACTCACATCCATCATTGCTAGAGCTAATCAATGAATATAGTAAGGTTGCAAGATATAAAATCAATATACAGAAATCCCTTGCATTCCTATACACTAATAATGAGAAAATAGAAAGAGAAATTAAGGAAACAATTCCATTCATCATTGCAACGAAAAGAATAAAATACTTAGGAATATATCTACCTAAAGAAACTAAAGACATATATATAGAAAACTATAAAACACTGGTGAAAGAAATCCAAGAGGACACTAATAGGTGGAGAAATATACCATGTTCACGGATCAGAAGAATCAATATAGTGAAAATGAGTATACTACCCAAAGCAATTTATAGACTCAATGCAATCCCTATCAAGCTACCAACGGTATTTTTCACAGAGCTAGAACAAATAATTTCACAATCTGTATGGAAATACAAAAAACCTCAAATAGCCAGAGCAATCTTGAGAAAGAAGAATAGAACTGGAGGAATCAACCTGCCTGACTTCAGGCTCTACTACAAACACACAGACATCAAGACAGTATGGTACTGGCACAAAGACAGAAATATAGATCAACGGAACAAAATAGAAAGCCCAGAGATAAATCCACGCACCTATGGACACCTTATCTTTGACAAAGGAGACTAAAATACACAATTGATTAAAGACAATCTCTTTAATAAGTGGTGCTGGGAAAACTGGTCAACCACGTATAAAAGAATGAAACTAGAACACTTTCTAACACCATACACAAAAATAAACTTAAAATGGACTAAAGATCTAAACGTAAGACCAGAAACTATAAAACTCCTAGAAGAGAACACAGGCAAAACACTCTCCGACATACATCACAGCAGAATCCTCTATGACCCACCTCCCAGGATACTGGAAATAAAAGCAAAAATAAACAAATGGGACCTAATTAAAATTAAAAGCTTCTGCACAACAAAGGAAACTATAAGCAAGGTGAAAAGACAGCCTTCAGAATGGGAGACAATAACAGCAAATGAAGCAACTGACAAACAACTAATCTCAAAAATATACAAGCAACACCTACAGCTCAATTCCAGAAAAATAAATGACCCAATCAAAAAATGGGCCAAAGACCTAAATAGACATTTCTCCAAAGAAGACATACAGATGGCTAATAAACACATGAAAAGATGCTCAACATCACTCATTATCAGAGAAATGCAAATCAAAACCACAACGAGGTACCATTTCACGCCAGTCAGAACGGCTGCAATCCCAAAGTCTACAAGCAATAAAGCTGGAGAGAGTGTGGAGAAAAGGGAACCCTCTTACACTGTTGGTAGGAATGCAAACTAGTACAGCCACTATGGAGAACAGTGTGGAGATTCCTTAAAAAACTGGAAATAGAACTGCCTTATGACCCAGCAATCCCACTGCTGGGCATACACACCAAGGAAACCAGAATTGAAAGAGACACATGTACCCCAATGTTCATCTCAGCACTGTTTATAATAGCCAGGACATGGAAGCAACCTAAATGTGCATCAGCAGATGAATAGATAAGAAAGCTGTGGTACATATACACAATGGAGTATTACTCAGCAATTAAAAAGAATACATTTGAATCTGTTCTAATGAGGTGGATGAAACTGGAACCTATTACACAGAGTGAAGTAAGCCAGAAAGAAAAACACCAATACAGTATACCAATGCATGTATATGGAATTTAGAAAGATGGTAACGATAACCCTGTATGAGAGACAGTAAAAGAGACACAGATGTATAGAACAGTCTTTTGGACTCTGTTGGAGACGGAGAGGGTGGGATGATTTGGGAGAATGGCACTGAAACATGTATAATGTCATATATGAAATGAGTCGCCAGTCCAGGTTCAATGCGTGATACTGGATGCTTGCGGCTGGTGCACTGAGACAACCCAGAAGGATGGTACGGAGAGGGAGGAGGGAGGGGGGTTCAGGATGGGGAACATGTGTATACCTGTGGTGGATACATGTTGATGTATGGCAAAACCAATACAATATTGTAAAGTAATTAACCTCCAATTAAAATAAATAAATTTATATTCAAAAAAAAAAAAGACAGACAAGCAGGGTCTGCACTTTCAGACACATGGGTCACCCAGTGAACAACATGGTTCAACATGAAGCGTGGCTGCTGGTAACTGAGACAATAAGCGTGGTTCATTCACATCCAGCACCAGCAAAAGAAGGTTCCGCACGGATGTTAAGTATTTTGTTTTTTTACAACCCTTCAGTTTAAAAAATCTCTCTGATGTCAAAGGTGAAGCACAGGCATATTAGCAGAAAGAACTTACTGCCCGCACATGATTGCTCTCCATGGAGGAAAAGGGAGAAGACATCAGTGTGCTTTATCTCAGGTGCTGTAATCATTCCTCCTACTCACCACTTATCATTGCTTTGTGTACCTATACAACCTTCTATAAATTGCTGGATTCATCTGCATAACAAAACTTTCTAAAATGCTTCAAATCAAAGCAATCTTGCTTCTGTTATGTACCAATCTGACATACTTCATTGTCCTCTGATTTTTGTTAAGCAAACACTAAAAAGTGAGTACAGGAGAAGTGGATGCTTCACATTTGCTCCAGTTTTAAATCGGCACTTCAATCCATTTTCTTCTCTATCATGAAACTAAAAACATAAAAACTCATGCTGCTACGATATCTACTGTTTTGAATTTCCCAGCATGTCAAATTCTCTTGTACTTCAGGAAAGGAAAATAATAGACCCTGGCCACCTACTAAGTCTGAGAAACTATCAAAGTCCTTTTGCATCTCATGTGACTTTTATAACTTACATGGGAGGGGGATAGTTCCAGTCCTGTTTTCACAGAGGAGGAAATGAACTGTCTTATCTTCAGCTTAGATGGAACACATGGCCCTGTCATCCTAGGAAGACTCCTGTTGAAATTCAGAACACTGCGGGCCTTCCTTGGTGGTCCAGTGGTTAAGAATCTGCCTTTTGATGCAGGCAGTGTGGGTTCAATCCCTGGTCCAGGGGCTAAGATCCCACATGCCTCATCACCAAGAAGCCAGAACATAAACAACAGAAGCAATACGGTAACAAATTCAAGAGAGACTTTTTTAAAAATCATTTAAAAAAAAAATTCAGAACACTTGTGCCAAGCATGACACAGCTGTCCTATATAGTAGAGTGCAGGCACTTCTTCCTTTTTAATCCCACTACTTAGAGATTGGCCAAAATAAGATACGTGCTCATTTCCTTCCTCCTTCTAAGAACTGAGGAAAATCGAAAATAACCTTTCCCCAAAACCCTTCATAAAAGGTTATGTATTAATACAAGAGAGCTCAAGGGGTCTTGCAGAAACAGATGGCTGTTAATAAAACATAACACTAAAGTCTGATTATGTGCTTTCTGTCGTGCAATAAAAAGTATAAGCCGAGAGTATTTTTAGCTTCTTCCGGGCCTAAAAGGATTTGACCAAAGGATCTTCTCTAAGTCTGGTTTTCTATGCATTGATGAAAACTGACCAAGGTCATAAAAGAAGGTAAACCAATTCCTGAGCAGAGAGCCCACAACACAGAGGAAGAGCACGCTGCACACAGCCTGTCATTAGCAGTGGTCTCACCCCGATTTCCATCATTCAGCAATGTCAGGACTTTCATTCTAAGTCCAAAAAGGAAGGGAGAAGCACACGAGGTGCCCAGGAAAGGAAAGAGACAAGCGGTACCTTGCAAAGTCTACTGGGACATTTCCCTGGACAAACTGGGCTTAGAAAGTGCCCTGTACTACACTCCATTTCTGCAATCTGCTCAAGCACCAACTGTCTTGGGATCTTCTCAATAGCGGACTCAATAAAGCTTCCCCAAAAGAAACACCTAATGCAGCCAGATGCTAATTTAAAATAGTGCAGAAATAGGCTGGGTTTATCTTCACTCAAGGTTTACTTTTAAACATTAATCTTGTGAGAGCAGAGCACAACATTATTTGCACATGTATGTCGTCTCATGCCCACCCCAATGCGTACTAAGGCTATGCGTGTTTGGTTAAGCTTACACTGAGAAAAGCCAGGTGCCAAAAAGAAGGCTGTGTGCCAAAGAACTGATGCTTTCAAACTGTGGTGCTGAATAAGACTCTTGAGAATCCCTTGGAAAGCAAGGAGATCAAACCAGTCAACCCTAAAGGAAATCAACCCTGAATACTCATTGGAAGGACTGAAGCTAAAGCTGAAGCTCCGATACTTTGGCCGCTTGATGCAAAAAGCTGACTCATTGGAAAACATTAGTGCTGGGAAAGATTGAGGGCAGGAGGAAAAGAGGGGGTGACAGGGGATGAAATGGTTGGATGGCATCACCGATTCAGTGGACACAAGTTTGAGCAAACTCTGGGAGATAACAAAGGACAGGAAAGCCAGGCATGCTGTGCTCCATGGGGTTGCAAACAGTCCAATACAACTTAGTGACTGAACAACAACAAAAACAAATAAACCCTCAGAAAAATTTAGATTCTTCTAAAATCAACCACTTGAGATAATACTGATAGCAATTGTTGTATGTCTTTTACAAGAGCAATCCTGAAGAAAAGTAACAAAATCAAGGTTTAATATCATAAATGAAACCTGCATTTAAGTAAAAGTGAGGTCAATATTGGCTTCCCAGGTGGTGCAGTGGTAATGAATGCACACGCCGATGCAGGAGATGCGTGTTTGATCCCTGGGTCAGGAAGATCCACTGGAGGAGAAAATGGAACCCCACTCTGGTATTCTCGCCTGGGAAATCCTATAGACAGAGAAGCCTGGCGGGCTACACTCAAAGGGGTCACAAAGAGTTGGACACATCTGAGCAACTGAACACGCATCTCCTCACAACATCAAAAGCAACCACTTTTCCCATTTTCTTAACGGATTCAGAATGGGCGGCTGTACTTAACCAAGCTAGTCCAATATAGAATAAAAATAATCCTTATTTTGCACTTTAAATCCTGCTAGAATCTTTCTCCCCTTCAAAGATAAAGAAACAATTCTTCTTTCACAGATAGGGAAAAATAGAGAAAAAATCAAATCGGGCAAGAATTTTTAGTGCAATATCACAGGAGGATTCCTAAACCTCAACTATTTTTGGTATGCATCTAGGTTTTAGCAAAAAATTAATCTGAATGGACACCAGCACCATTTAAAAGTGAAGTTATGTGTTTACTGCCCAGTTCTTCTGAGTAATATCTTTGCATATAATTAGCAATACTAAATTGATCTAGAAATATATAAAGTCTTATTTAAACTTTTAAAGGGCTTCCCTTGTGGCTCAGCTGGTAAAGAATCCTCCTGCAACGCAGGAGACCTGGGTTCAATCCTTGGGTTGGGAAGATCCCCTGGAGAAGGGAACACCTACCCATTCCAGTATTCTGATCTGGAGAATTCCATGGACTGTATAGTCCATGGGGTTGCAAAGAGTTGGACATGACTGAGCAACTTTCACTTCACTTAAACTTATAAACCAAAGCCTACTTTGATTGCTGTTCATTTTGGCCACACAGATGACTGACAAACAAGAGACAGCCTCTATCTACCCGCATTTGCAACCATCACCTAACTTTACTAGGAGCTGATTTTAGTGCAGAAGCAGGATTGTTGTTTTAAATATTTAAACGGGAGTAAACATCTCCCCAGTTGCAAAATACTGTTGATCGACAAACTTAACATCACATGCATAAAAATGCCAGAAGGGCCACAATCCATATGTATTTAGTGTCACTCACAGGTTCCATGGTTGATGCCATAAGCGGTCCTAAGATTTACAAAGATAAACACTGCCCCCAATTTAGAGTTAAGGCGTTAGAAAATCCCACTTTGAACTGGATAGATAGCAAGAACTCAACTGGTGGCAGAAGTAATTTTCCATGCAGAAAAATTCAACTTAATTTTCAATATACACTATATTGTTACCCAGTCCTCTTTGAAAGATTTTTTTTTTTTTGACGTGAATGATGTTTTTGAAAAGTCAAACACATTTACCTCTGAACTCCCACAGAAAAGAACAAAGATTTAAAAAGGAAGAAGCCACAGGATGACAGAATTCACTAACTCAGACTACACAGATTCCAAGCCTGTAGGAATCCAGATGTTTGGAATTAACTTCTGACTGCAGCATGGCACCTATGAACAAGCACTGTGATACCAGAATTTATACAGACTCTGGACGAGACAGCATTCTTACCCAGGAAAGCACTGATAGAAATGTAAAATGCCACATATAATATAAGGAAATGATGTCACCAAGCCAACCCTGAAATGGCTCTCTCAGAAGTGGTGAGAGATGTGGGCTGCCCACTTCTGTCTGGCTCACCTAAACCTCCCAGAACCAGCCCTGCAAAGAGAGCTGGGGTAGAGACCAAGGCTTGGGGCCCTGGCACAAAGCCATGCTGTGGCCAGCTGGATGATCACATTCACAACTTTAGTCTGAACTGTGCCAAGAAAGCATCAGCCTCACTTTGAAGTAACAATCTAGAGGTTCTTTGGAAATGCTCTGAGAGCAGACGTCTCCCTACAATCACACTGACTTCCCCCGACAGTGAAGGAGCAACTTCACCAGATCCATTCAGATGAGGGCTCTGGATGCGATGACCATCAACCTGCTCCACAGGTTATCTGAGAAGTCATTTGTGTAACCAACATCTACTTAGAAAGGACACTAATTAGATAATAATGCAAGCATGAAGAATAATCTCACTCGTAAAGCCTGTTGGGGTTAAGTTAGGTCTGACTGTGTACACAGACACATACACAGAGACTCCCTCATGGGTCATTTAAATTGTGAAGCCACCAATCCTTTGTCTTGGAAGAGATGTGCTACCTTTCATAATGTTTTCTTTTTTTTTTTTCTAGCAAATATTGAATACATTCTTTTCGAAAAGGTCAATTTCTATTTTTCAAAAAACATCTGAGTCACCAGCGATGAGAAATGTCTTATCTAAAAATGCCCGAGAGCTCCCAGGCACCCCTCACTGACATCCCAGATACTGGGCTCTTCCACCAGCAGAGGATGCTGGGGCACTGGGACTCTGATTACTTACTTGTTAAAAAAAGGTTCGATGAGTTTTGATCTGGCAGACACATGACTCTTTGGAGGACTAAGAAAAGAACCTAATGAAGAAAAGAAGCAGAATATCACATACAGTCAAGGAAAACAAAGCCTGAAAAAAATACCCTGAAATCAACAGTATGGTTCTGCAGGGGTACAATAAGTGCTCATGTGGACCAAGTACCGCAACCCCAGGTAAGCATTTG
The DNA here is from genome assembly GCA_006410935.1 of Redunca redunca. Taxonomy (NCBI): domain Eukaryota; kingdom Metazoa; phylum Chordata; class Mammalia; order Artiodactyla; family Bovidae; genus Redunca; species Redunca redunca. The sequence continues at coordinate 251,266 of SJYQ01002459.1, forward strand.
ATGGTTCTTCCTGTGCACTCCCCATCCCCCCTCCCAACCCCCTCCCCTTCCTCCCTCAAAACCCTCCCACTTCCTACTGGGTGAGTGGATTCCAGGGAAAGGGTAAACAGGAAGATCCCCTCTGGACCATGGTGTGTTGACAGAGACAGGTACAGCGTGTACCTAGGTAGTTGGCCATGGAGATGAAACACAGTCCTGTGATATAAGCATCATAGCCTGCCTCGTGGAGCTGTTCAGAAGCCGTGTCATAACTTGGAAAGCCTTCTGCACTTTCTAAAGAGAAAAAAGAAATAACAGTCTTCCCAAGGTCGTCACAAATCATGAAGACTAGTAAGCATGCTGTCCTGCCAAATCCAAATGTCTGCGCGGCAGAAACACCCTAAAGAAGCAGAAAGAAAGCTATCTCCTTCTTAATTCTCTCCACACAAGATCTTGAGATAAGAGAGTCACTGAAAATGAGGGCTTTGGTCTAGACTAGAGAAGTGTCTTGGTTACGTTATCAAAGACTCAGCCACACGCCTCCCAACTGCATGCTGTTGGATGCTATTTACAACCATGCATAACTCACTCCTGTGACCACGACTCCTCCTCTGATTGGGACGCAAGGGGTATTTCAGAGCAGTGGTCCCCAATCTTTTTGGCACCAGGGACCAGTTTCATGAAAGATAAATTTTCCATGGGGGTGGAGGTGGTTTGGGGATGATTCAGGCATATTATATTTATTGTGCACTTTATTTTTATTATTATTAAATCAGCTCTACCCTAGATCATTAGGCATTAGATCCTGGAGGTTGGGGACCTCAGAGCAATGGCTAAGAGCATGGACCCCAGCGTCCACTGTCTGAGTTTGAATCTTTGCTCCATCACTTAGCTGCTATGTGATCTTGGGCACGTTGCCCTCTCTGGGCCTCCACCATGGTAGAAGGGCAATGACAATCAGAGCTCCCTCGTTAGGCTTTTGTGAGGATCAAATGAGCTCAAGTAAGCAAAGTTCTCATGCCACATTTGGTATGTGGTAAACACTCTATAACTGTTATCTGACAATACTTCAGCTCACCCTTCCCAAAAGCCAAAGACTCCCATCAAGGTTGGCAGCTCAAGTCAACAGTGTCCTTCACTATGTCTCCGAACTCACAGATATAAAGACGGAAGGCACAACCAAGTCCCAAAGCATCAGAATTTGCTGTAACGCTGCCCTTGCAACATGGCACATCTTCATGGGAGAGACCGTATTATGACATGCCTCTCTGGTCACAATGATATTCACAGATGCTGAGAGAATGAGGTTTACCGAACCTGCTTTAGACTAAACTCTCCTTACTGGAATATTATATGGAAATAATGGGATAAAACTGTAACTCATAAATAGTTCTTTCCTAGAACCATTTTGTAAATGAGTATCAAAAAGGTTACAACAGAATCAAAATCATGAGTGGAAATTAACAATGAAAAAGCTATAATTGTTTTTATATCAATACAATGCTCTTTAAGCAAGAATTCTTTAACCTCAGTGAGTACTGAATATTAGATTTTAAGCTTAAAAAAAAAAGTATTTTAACGTGATAGCCAACTAAGTCATGGCCTCCATTCTACCACCAGCTGAAACATTTATTTCCAAAATCAATTATTTCCATTATACTGTCCATTATATTGTTAGAGGAAAGGTCTAGGTTTTTCTCCCCCCATCCTTTTCTTAATTCCTTTTTTGGACTATTCCAGAAAAGGAAGCAAATAACTGTCATCTTGGCTGCTTTAGTACCTTCCATTGTCAATTTCTGAGCCATCAGTCCTGTTATCAATTTCTCAGGAAGCTTGCAGGCCTCATCTAATGGGATGTTAATTATGATACCAGCAGCATGCCTGAGCCCAAGAGGAACCAAGGAAGTAACTAACACCTGAAGATTCACCAAACACATGGGTGGGACCATGGCCAGATATGGCAAACGTTTCCACCCCTGAGAAACGTCCCTCCGTTCTCTGGTTTTCCTCACCACTGCTGTCCAGTGCCTAAGCTACCTCTGAAGGAGGCAGAGGTGGAGCCCCCTCCTTCCTTAGCTGTAAACCCAGTTCTTGGGCTTTCCTGAAACAAAAAGTATATTTTCACTCTACCCCTGACAATTAATCACCAGCTTTTTGTCTTTGCTTAAACCAAAAGGAAGACACATAAAGTTTGGGGGCAATTCCAAGCATGAAGAAACAAAAAGCCCTGAAGAATCCATTGCTAAGCTTCTCAACGAACAGGCTACCCAATCCTACCCGTGCAAAATAGGGGTAGGATTAGAAGACCATCTTTATTCAGAAAACAGCAACTCAACCAAGGGTATGAGCAAATTCAGCCGAGATTTATAAATGTACAACATATGTAGTTTCTAGAATAGTTTTGCCTTTCTTCTATAATAGACATCCATAATTATCATTGAGAAGTGGAGCTTTCTGGGATCGTTTATATTCTTACCAACTTTAGGAGGGTTGAAAGGTGTCTCTTTTAACCGCTTTTCCAATTCTGCAAGGGATGTGTTGTTAATGATATCCTACAAACCAGGAAACACAGGGAAGAGCTGTCATCATCTCAGAGCAACATCTATCAGAGGTTCACGAAGAATCGGGACCAAAAAAAGAAAAGTGTCTAGTACTGCCCCCTAGTGCTCTTCAAAGAGACACAGGAGTCGTTCTTTTCAATACGAGAGAGAAACCACAAGTGTAATTTCCACCATAGGGCAAGTATGGCCATATGAAAAGTTTTTACAGATGTGTTAAGTGTCTACAGACCTTTGGCCAGAAAGCTATACTGCTCTGGCATTCATTTCATTCAGCCATATAAAGTCACTTCAGAAAGAAGCCAATGATTATATTTTTACCTGAATTCTCTTGTAGACTATATATCCAAACTATGTAAAGTAAGGAAAAGGAATGAGTGTATGCATCTGTAATCTATTCAAAAATTCATTATATGTTTTAACATTAAAAATTTACATTTAAAAGGAAAAAACTCCCACAATTCCACTACCCAAAGACAACTGCTATTCACATTTTGACTATTTCTAGTCTTTCCTCAATTTCTTTTTTATCTTTTTTGTTTTTTCAGAGAACAAGAGGCAGGTAGGAGGGAAGTTGTATTGGAAAGTGACATTAACTGACCAGAATTCTAAAGCTGTTAGCAGCAATCAGGAAAATTTCAAACTATAATTTATCAACAATTGTTCTGATTTTTAAAATACCTTAAAAGGTTGTGTGCTGGCCATCAATTTTGTATCCAAGAGCCTAAAAACAGAATTTTTTTAAAAGGTAAACAAAATGGATAGCAACATTCAAAATGTACTTTACTCCAACGAATAACAGTGGATGGGGGCGCTAGGCACATCAGTCATCTGCATCTCCACTACGCCAGACTGAGGACACGGTCCCCTCATCCAGGCACTTCCTCAGGAGGCTGTGGGAAAGCGCACACCCAGAGCGGCAGTTCTAGAGGGCATGGGCTTACACTGACATCAGGGGAAAGTCAAACATCCTCATGTGTTTGCACGTGGTTCAAACACTGCTGCAGGCCTGATGCCCAGGCTCTTATCATCTCCTACCACTACCCAGATCTGCACAATATAATATCCTGGAGGGTCAGAAACTGCATTTGCAGTCTCATACAACTGTTATTTCTCACCACTCTGCTTCAGAGATTGCAATAACAGAAAAAACAGAGACACACACGCAAATATACACTCATATAAAAATACTACTTCCTCTCATATAAATGAGTACTGCAGATAAGTGGACAGAAATAGTCTGGCTGAAAGAGCAACGGCTCCAAGTCCTCTGCAGACAGGTCCTCAGATGTAGACTCTTGTTCTGAGGGATCCATGCGGCTGATGTAGGATCTATCGGGACACACCACACTAACCATGGACAATACCAACAGGCCAAGGCACTGACAAAGTTGCAAAAAAGGAGTTCTCTAGCCAGACAGTTTTTGACTGACGACAGAATACCCTCAACATATCCAACTCTATCCAACTATATATTCAACCATCTTCAATATTCAATGGAATACCCTCAACTGGATGCTTCACTGTGACAAGGTTCACCCGACAGACAAGACAGACAAGCGCCAACTCAAGCAGACCTCCCAGGTCCCGCAGACAATGGGAGGCAGGGTGAGAGAAAAAGCAGTTGCTGTCCGTTTTCACCCTTGGATCAAATTCTGATTTTTTAATTTTAACAACAAACATAATCATCATTTGTAAAAGCAAACATCAGCAAGGTGGAACTATTAAGCCATTTTCCAACTTATGCAAACTGAACTGTCACCATGATCTAATGGTTTTAACAGATTACGGTACACCTATGTGTAATTACGGATGCCCTGAGGGCAACTTTAAACCAGAGGCAAATCCTCAAAGAAAGCTTACCTGGGGAAAACACATGTTGTCAACTCCTTAAATTCATTTAAGTCCTAAAAAATAAGAATATGACCTGTTAGGATTTTACTGGTATATTTGCAATATTTAAAATAAATATTTCAAGTCCCATGGTTCTCTTCTCAAACCATGATACCAACACAGGCCCCTGAAGCTAACCTTCCATTTCTCACTAATATCTAAAAATTTTGGCAATTCCTCACTGATTGGGAATCATATGACCTGGTACTAAAATTCTGCATAAGCGAAATGAGCATTTTATGGCTGAAACAAAAGAGTTTGGGGAAAAGGTTTTTATTATATGTAGAAAACTATCACTAATACTTCTATTACACAACTCACTATAAAGTGAGACATTTAGAATTATTTAAATAAAATGGTTGACAGTATCTTGTGATAAAGCATAAAGGAAAAGAATATGAAAAGGAATATTTATGTATAACTGAGTCACTTTGCTGTATAGCAGAAATTAACACAACACTACAAATCAACTATACTTCAATAAAATTTTTTTTAAATAAAGTGGTTCATGCAGGAAATGGATATACCGTAAATTGGATCATACTTTTAATGGAAACACCATTGAAATATTGGTTAAAATGGCCACTAAAACACAGACTTTCCAATACACATGATTCTTGCTTTAACTACTCAGAAAATTGCTTAAGTGGCACCAATAGCAAATGCCTAAATTAGGCAATTCATTTCCCAAGTTTATTTGATCAGGAAGTCTAGAGCTGGAATGAGATTGCTCTCATTTTGAATTAACTTATTTATATACATAATTGCCATACCACACTGCCTGCTCATACTCCTGACCCACTCTGACTACAGTTCTCTTCAGCGTTATTCATGCTTCACAGGAAACTGCCATTTCCCATTAGCTTTTTGAGCCTGTAAATACAGTCTGTATTTAGCTAGCTTGAAGTATTTACCAGCTTTTTCAATGGCTATCGTTAAATTAATGAACAATACATGAATAAGCGGTTTCAGTGCTCAGTCAAACAAAAAGACAATAAAGACCATAATCTCTCAGTACCATTAGAAAGCCTCACAAGCAAGAAAAAATTAGAATTATGGCCAGTTCCAGGGCCAGCATATAGCAAGGTTCTAGACCAATGCCTTCTAAAAGGTAGCAAGAATGAATAGCAAGACTTTTAAGAACAGACTCTTCCCCTATAAAAACCTGCCCCAAAATATAGATCCTTTAGTGCACTTTTAAATACAACATTTGGTAACAGTGTATGTAAAAGTTCTATCATTTTAACTAGGCTTTTTCCTTTCCTGTCATCACTTCTTCCAAAGGTGGATGGAAGAAAACCATTTTCTCCTTCTGACAATGACAGAACACAAAGAAGTTACATAACATACTCAGGCCTTAGTAATAAAGCAAGGGATAAAACCACTTACCCTAACCCACCTTCTACTTTGCAATAAATCATATGCTCTTTCCAGTAGAATTAGATTGAAAACTAGCTACATGCAAGATAACATTTATTAAGTCCTTACATACAAAGCACTATGCTAGGCATTTAGACACAGACAATAAAAAGGTCACACTCCTTGTCCAAGGAGGGAATCACTTACAGAGAAAAGCAGAGTAAGATGTAAAGGCAAAATTTATGCAGCAGGAGAGGTACATGGTTCTCTGGCAGTTCAGAGAAAGGAAAGATCACTCTTGGGCAAGGCAGCAAGCAAGGGAAAGGTGTACACCCAAAGAGGCATACACTGGACCTGGGTAAGATGGGTAAAGCCGTAAATAGCAAACAGTCAGAAAAGCCAGAGGAAATTCAAGTTGAAGGATTTTATATACCAAAAACTGCTGCTGCTGCTAAGTCTCTTCAGTCGTGTCCGACTGTGTGCGACTCCATAGACGGCAGCCCACCAGGCTCCCCCGTCCCTGGGATTCTCCAGGCAAGAACACTGGAGTGGGTTTCCATTTCCTTCTCCAGTGCATGAAAGTGAAAAGTGAAAATGAAGTCGCTCAGTCGTGTCCAACTCCTAGCGACCCCATGGACTGCAGCCTACCAGGCTCCTCCGTCCATGGGATCTTCCAGGCAAGAGTACTGGAGTGGGGTGCCATTGCCTTCTCCATACCAAAAACTATAAACATGCAAAAGCATACAACATTTTCTAGGGGGGAGAAATTAGCCAGTCTGGCTGGGAAGAAGGACAAAAACGGGTCCAGACTACACAAGAAGGTTGGGCCAGATCACAGAAGGCTTGATAATACCAGGCTAAAAAGAATCAACTGTATAGAAAAACAAAGAACACGGGATTAACTCAGAATTTAACTCAGGGTCAGTGATGTGGACAGAGCCATACATCAGGAGATTACAAAGCTGACACAGTCGAAAGACACTCATTTGTTAAATCAGTATTTAATGCCTCTTACAAGCCAAGCTGTTTGGTGTTTAAAACACCTATAAACACAGCATTAAATATACTTTTCCTTACAGATAACTTCACTGCTCTGAAGGTCAAAAGGCCATGAGAGAGCCTACTACTATTCAGTCAATAAGGAGAGACAGATCTGAAATTAACATTAGCTCCTTAGCTTTACACAATGCAAATTCACACCCATCACGTTTGTTTTGAGACTCACAACTATGATGCCTTTGAGTCCCTGAGGGTGATGCAGTTTTTATGAAAAGCAAGGACAATCTTAAGGCTGCAGAAATAGGAACAGGCTTCCCAACAGACCTGCTGTATTCAGTGTTGGAATTTTCCAAAGAAAAGTAATCAAGATGCTGAAGGAATGATGTATTGTGAGAAACGTGAAGTAACTGAGGCTTTGCAGATGTATAAATGGCACTGAACTCTAAAGTAGATATTATCCAATCCAGAAGCCATAAAAGGTACATCTGGTGGTATATGCAGACAAAGCCGTAGAAAATGGACTTGTAGACAGGAAGGGGGAAGGAGAGGGTAGGACGAATTGAGTAGCGCTGACATGTATACACTATCACGTGTAAAATAGCTAGCTAGCGGGAAGCTGCTCTGTAACACAGGGAGCCCAGCCTGGCACGCTGTGATGACCTAGAGGGATGGGGTTCAGGGTAGGGAAGACAGGCTCAAGAGGGAGGAGATATATATATATAATTATAGCTGATTCGAGTTGTTGTATGGCAGAAACCAACACAATATTGAAAAGCAATTATCTTCCAATTAAAAAAAATCTGGTGGTATGTAATAGTTTAAAACAGAGGCTGAAAAACCACAGCCACGGGCCAAATCTGGCCTATCACCTATTTTTAAATAAAATTTTTCTGGGGCAAAGTCATAACCATTTGTTGACGCACTGCATTCTACAGCAGTTTTCAGGTGACAATGACAGTGTTGAGAGTCCTGACAAAGACTATTCAGCCTGGAAAGCCCCAAACATTTTACTATCTGACCCTTTATAGAAAAAGTTTGCCAACCTCTGTTTAAAGGATGGGCTGAAGGTTAAAGTGAGGCAGGGAATCCTGCCTGGAGTTTGCTAACTTCAGATGAGGAATAAGGCTACTTGCTACTTGAAATGGAAAGAATCCAGATGTGAGAGACAGCCTGGAGACAAAACTGCCAGGATTTTGTTAACTGGCCAGATCTGGGGGACAGAGGAAGAGCCAAAACAGATGTTAAAAACCGTGTTGGTGACTGGGCATCATTTACAGTAAAGCAATCAGGAGAAAGAATGGGTTTGGAGACAGAAGGAGAGAAAGGTTACGTTAAGTTGCACACCCTATTTGCGACACATGAATTTTAAACCCCACTCATTCTGAAAGCTACCCAGGTAGAGACGTGCGAGGTCAACAAAAACTGTGACCGGGGATCTGAGGAGAGATCCCGGCTGGAGAGGAAGAGGTCGATGTCTTCAGCTGAAGTCCTAGAAGGTGGGTGAGATCACTAAAGGACAGAAAACATGGGGTGAAAATGAAGGAGAGGCACTGCAGTGATGAGCGGCAGCAAGACGAGGCCCCAGGCGGTCAGGGAGCGAAGAGGAGGAGACAGAGAGCAGCCCTCCACCTGGAGCTTGTGCTTTGGTGCACTGAGACAGCATGGCTCCAAGAGTCCAAAAACACCAAGGTCCACAGAGAATCTAAGGGAAGCAGCCTCGCAAGAGGGGACCAAGACTTTCACACAACCTGATCCAGTCTACAGACCTCTAGCCCCACTACCCACCCCCGCCCACCCAC
>SJYQ01002459.1:259905-292972 GCA_006410935.1 Redunca redunca
CCCCCACCCCAGCCACCACTGCTTCAATGCCCTGCTATGGCTCAGGTCAGCAGTATCAAACCTGAAGACCACATCTGCGGCTCAGCAACCCCTGCTCAGCACTAACTGAGCAAACAAACCTCCGGCATCAAGACGGAACAAATGTTTAACCTCACTGCAGCAACGGCAGCCATCCGAAGATCCTTTAAAATCTCTTCAGAAACATTCAACCGAGTGCAGGAGACTGTCCCTCTGGGACAGCTGCGGATGAGGGAACAGCACCCCACAGAGAACACGTTCTCAGGATAGAAGACGAGAATTCTTAACAGAGGCTGACAAGACACTCACCGCAGGCAGAGGGCAGTAGAACTGATGAACCGTGTGCATGACGTCCAAGAGCATGTTGTGTCCAATGACAAGCTTCCCCTGAAAAAAGCCACGGTTAGGAGACTCCTTGGTGCAAAGCTGGATCAGGGCTTTTTACTGAAGAGCTCAAAACACTAACAGAAAATGCTAACTATCTTGAAATGTATGGCTTGCTTCCATGAGGATTTTGTACTAAACTTACTTTTTTACACTAAGGGGGGAAAATGTATAAAGATATGCAAATAAAGAAATTTGGGCTGGCTTCATTCCTCTTCTGGTGTAAAATCCAGAACGCAAAGTAAAAGCTCCAAAAGACTTTGACTTCATTGATCTTTTTCTCTGATTTTTATTCATCTTCTACCCAAAAGAATCAGGAGTAAAATTTTTATTAACACAGAATCAGAAGGAGTAAAATTTTTATTAACACAGAATCAGAAGGAGTAAAATTTTTATTAAAGAGCTCAAAAAAGTAACTGAAAATGCTAGATACCTTGAACTGTCAAATAATTTGTGAACAAACTCTGAATATCTATTTCAGAAATGTTTTCTTCAAAACAACTCACTTATTTTCAAAAGACACACTCATAACAATGCTAGAAGGTGAAAATAACAAACTTTATTAAGTAGAATGAGTTTTCATTTCCTTCATCATGTATGTCAAATTCCACAGGGCTTGTTCTGAAATATTGTTTCCAATGAAATTCACTGCTCTTCAACCAATGAGGTACAATATATGTGTAATAAATTAGTCCATTTTGATAAAAATTAAACTGCAAAAAATGGAACATCAACTTAGATTCAGCTAGCCAGGTGACAGCATTTTTAACATAAAGCATCCAGAGCTTTTCGCTACATCCCAGTGGACCTTCAGAGCAATACTCGACTCACAAAGCTAAACATAATTCTCTGAAATAAACAATTCTATACAAAATCTCCCAAATCCAACAGACGAGCTATCCTCTCAGCTCAGTGTGGGCCATTCTGAATATCTATGCAATGCTAAGATACCAAGTATTGATTGAAACCACAGAGAAGGAAGGAACCCAAAATGGAAACTCTAAAAGATAAACCTAACTGTATTATAAATGAAGCCCTCGACCATACTGAAAGAGGTTGGGAAGAACAGAACTAACATCAACACAGCAGATAACAAGAACTGCAATTCCCAGTGTTGGAGGGAAGAAAGTTATAAATAAGAAAAGAGAGTAGGTTAAAAGAAAACCCTGTGGTATTGGACTAGAATCTGTCATCAGTTCAGTTCAGTTGCTCAGTCATGTCCGACTCTGCGACCCCATGAACTGCAGCACGCCAGGCCTCCCTGTCCATCACCAACTCCCGGAGTTTACTCAAACTCACATCCATCGAGTCGGTGATGCCATCCAGCCATCTCATCCTGGGTCGTCCCCTTCTCCTCCTGCCCTCAATCCCTCCCAGCATCAGAGTCTTGCATGAGTCAACTCTTTGCATGAGGTGACCAAAGTACTGGAATTTCAGCTTTAGCAAAAGGTGTTCTTCCTTCCAAAGAACACCCAGGACTATCTCCTTTAGAATGGACTGGCTGGATCTCCTTGCAGTCCAAGGGACTCTCAAGAGTCTTCTCCAGTACCACAGTCTGTCATATATCAGTATAAATTCATTTTTCAAAATATGCATATAAGTCAGACAGGGAAATATCAACGTGCATATACATGCATGGTTCCACACATGTACCATTCTTAGCTCTGTGCATTTAAGTCAGACACGGAAATAGCAACGTGTGTATACATGCATGGTTACACATGTATCATTCTTAGCTCTGTGCAGGGAGGGGAACTGGAAGTAGTAACACCACAGCAGGAGCTCAGCACCAGAACTTGGTTTCTAAAAGGAACCAGGGCTCCTTGGAGAAGTCATTGACTCTAGAGCTGAGGAAGGGAAAATATAAGTGTGGAATATCCTGTGATGTCAGAAAGTAAGGAGGTGCTCAGAAAAAGATGGGGACTTGTTCCAGGGGAGTCAGCCTGAAGAAGCGCCAATGGCCCATGTGATACCATCCGAGCAACAAAATAAATGATAAGAACACTAGATTACAATCTGTAGAGGGACTTCCCTCGTGGTCCAGTGGTTAGGAATCCACCTGTCAATGCAGGGGACACGGTTCAATCACTGGTCCAGGAAGACCCCACAAGTTGTGGGGCAACTAGCCCGTGTGCCACAGCAACAGAAGCCTGCATGCTCTAGGGCCCATGCTCCACAACAAGAGAAGCCATGGCACTGCAACCAGAGAAAAGTAGCCCCTGCTCCACTGCAGCTAAAGCCCACACGTGGCAGTGAAGACTCAGCAGAGCCAAAACTAAATAAATTGATAATGTTTTTGAATTAAGAAATAAATCTACACAGTGGGGACTTCCCTGGTGGTCAAGTGGTTAAGAAGCCATCTCCCAATGCAGGGGCTATCAGTTCAATCTCTAATCAGGGAACTAAGATCCCACGTGCCTTGGAGCAACTCATCCTGCAAGCCCCAACTACTAAGCCTGTGTGCCACAACCAGAGAGCCTGCACGCTGCAACCAAGACCTGATGTAGCCAAATAAATAACTTGTTTAAAGATATGTAGAATGAAATAAATTTCTCTGAGCCCAAAAAAGAAAAAACAAAAAAAGAATTAACAGAAGGGAAGCAGGGGCAGCTCTTCTAAAAGATTTCCAGAAACCAATGGAGAAAGAAAGAGGGAAACACAAACTTGCCACTAGAATACCACAGTAATGATGGCTGCAGGCAAGATCCACTGACAGATGCTATGTCACTGGCAAAAGCTCGAGAAGAAACAGGATTCTCAGCATCTCAAAATATCTCCAATATTTATTAACTACAAAAGTGAAAACAGTAACTCTAAGTGCATAAGCCTGGCAGACACCACCTGAACTGAGTGATGGGGGTCAACCTCATAAACCATCATTTCTGTGTGTGCCTGCCAAAACTGTGTCTTCAATCCAACGTGAGAAGAGATCAAACAAATCCAAACCAAGGGGCACCCGACACAATTACAATCAATACTCTTTATAAACATCAAGGTTATAAAAGACAAAGTAAACTACAGACTGTGGAAGACTAAGGAGAAATAACAAGTAAACGCAATGTGGGATCCTAGATAGAACCGTGAATAGGAAAAGGACTTAGAAGAAAAACAGGTTAAATTCAAGTTAGCTCATAATATTGTACCAATGCTAATTTCATGGTTCTGCAACTGTATGGTTATACAAGATAGTAACATTAGGTGTCGCTAGGTGATGGGTGTATAGAAATCCTGTACCAGTTTTGCAACTTTTCTGTGGGTGAAAAATTAATATGAATTTTTTTAAAACTAGAGAAAACAAATTCGTTACTAAGAGTGACAGGAAAAGAACCTGGTCTAATACAGAGTGTTTACTTGTTCACTGGCTATACAGAGCTCAACTACATTAGTAGTTTCGAAGCATGTGACTTAAATTTTAAACGTCTGGATCACTAACAAACAGGGCTAAGTTTTTATCACGGTATGCTGCATGACATGCACTATGAATGGTCCACAACATGCTACGAATCACTCTACAGAAGAGGGACCACAGAGAGCAAAAATAAACAGAGGCACAGCTGGCTAAGGGATATGAATTGTTCGTACAAGGCAAAGAAATGCCCCCATCTCGGAAAAGCCCCCTAAACCATCATGCTGATTATGGGAGCTCAAAGCCAACTGCTGCCCCACATCTGTTTCAAGGACAGCTTCAGTCAATCCACCACTGCTCTGAAGACGGCTGGCTAAGTGTGTGTAATGTAAGCCAACACAACCAGAAACTCCCCTCTGCGTGTGTGTGTGTGTCTCAGTCACGTCCAACTCTCTGTGACCTCACAGACTGCGGCCCAGCAGGCTCCTCTGTCCATGGAATATACCAGGCAAGAATACTGGAGTGGGTTGCCATTTCCTTCTCCAAGAGATCTTTTTAATCCAGGAATCAAACCCAAGTTTCTTGCATTACAGGCAGATTCTTTACCGCTGAGCCACCAGGGAAGCCCTCTCTGCTTCTCTGGATACACGCAATCTTGTTGCTGTTGATCAGTCATGTCCTGACTCTTTCGACTGCAGCACATCAGGCTTCCCTGTCCCTCACCATCTCACGGAGTTTACCCAAGTTACTGTCCATTGAATCAGTGATGCCATCTGACCATCACATCCTCTGTCACCCTCTTCTCCTTCTGCCTTAAATCTTTCCCAGCATCAGGGTCTTTTCCAATGAGTCAGCTCTTCACATCAGGTGGCCCAAGTTTTGGAGCTTCAGTTTCTGCATCAGTCTTTTTTTTTTTTTTTTTGATAAATGTCCAAACGGATTTTATTTTTATTTATTTTACTTTACAATACTGTATTGGTTCTGCCATACATCAACATGAATCCGCCACGTGTATACATGAGTTCCCAATGAATATTCAGGACTGATTTCCTTTGGTTTACGACTAACTGCTTTGATCTTGCAGTCCAAGGGACTCTCAAGAGTCTTCTACAACATCACAATTCAAAAGCATCAATTCTTCAGTGCTCAGCCTTTTTTACGGTCCAACTCTCACATCCATACATGACTACTGGAAAAACTGTAACTTTGACTATATGGATCTTTGTTGGCAAAGTGATATCTCTGCTTTTTAATACACTATCTAGGTTTGTCATAGCATTTCTTCCAAGGAGCAAGTGTCTTTTAATTGCATGGCTGCAGTCACCACCTGCAGTGATTTTGGAGCCCAAGAAAATAAAGTCTGTCATTGTTTCCATTGTTTCCCCATCTATTTGCCATGAAGTGATGGGACCAGATGCCATGATCTTCGTTTCTGAAATGCTGAGTTTTAAACTAGCTTTTTAGCTACTTCTCAAGAGACCCACATGTTTTGTTTTTCTCCAGGCTCATCCCTGGTTCTATTCTGTTTTGGTAACATCATTTACTTGAGAGAAAGAGCTCCAGAGGAGCCAGCCCTTCTTTCTTTCAAGGTTTAAGTTCTGTGTACCCCTTGCTGGGGACAGTAGCTCCTGTTTGACAAGGCTGCACCTGCTGTTGCGACAACCATGGACTCCTGGAGCACCGCCTTCAAGTTTCCCCGAGGCAGAGCTCAGCATCTAAGGGACAAGATGACTCCTCTAGGGAGACAATTCCTTCTCCCTAGGCCAGCTACTCAAGGAAAAGGAAGTCTCAGACTCCAGGAAGTTTAGCATCAGGCAAGCAGTGTGACTTGGATGGGTAACTCAACAGAACCACCAGCGGCAAGACCCAGTATCTCTGTGCAAGATGGGGGTGCTTCTTTTCTTAAAGGATGTAAGAAACAAGGGAAAATAACTACTATATCTATCACAGAACCCTCCAGCACATTTATATAAACAGTTGGCACATTTTTTAAATGTATCTAATGTTATTAAGATATAACATTCAGGGATTCTCTGGGGTAGTGGTAAAGAATGTATCTGCCAATACAGGAGACACAGCTTCAATCCCTGGCCCGGGAAGATTCCACACGCTGAGGAGCAACTAAGCCCGTGCACCACAACCATTAAACCTGTGCTCTAGAGCCCAGGAGACGCAGCTACTGAGCCCACGTGCTCTGGAGCCTGCGCTCCACAACAAGAGAAGCTACCGCAATGAGAAGCCCACACAACGCAACTAGAGAGGAGCCGCTATTCGCCAAAACTCGAGAAGAGCCCTCATGGCAACAAAGACCCAGCACAGCCTAAATAAATAAATAAAATTATTTAAAAAAACAAAGATACAAGATTTAGTTAAGCGGAGGAATTCAACACAATTATTTTTATGTTCTAGATTTCTTTTAATGAAGGAAACAAGGTTTCAAACACTGGATTATTTCTCATCTTCTTTAGTTTGCTATTCTGCTTCTTGTTGGTTTTGAGAATAATAAATTCTCAGTTTCATGGAGCCACATAAGGCCACCACAGTATAATCCTCTTCTGCAAGTTTGGATATAATTCAGCAATTATAATGTCACACTGAGCGCATTATGACAACAAGCTATCTTTATGAAGTTCTAACTTCTCCCTCCAGACCAGGAAAACATTCTAATATCAATGTGACCAGATGATGGATTTGCAATGATAACTTGGCATTTCACCGTAAATGTTATGTTCAGGAAATTAATTACAAAGTTTGTTTCACTTACCGAATTAGCAATGGCATGAATGACTCTAGAAAATCCCACAGCATCATTCAGTTCTTCCTAATTTAAAAACAAAACAAAAAAACCAACTATTGAAATATATATGTTCCTTGTTTGAATAAGTTAAAATATAGGCAAAAAAAAAAGAGGCTGAAAATTTTATATCCAGTTAGATAACTTTTGTTTCCCATGCTTTGAGTCCATCACCCCCAAACAACTGCATTGGAAATGATTTCTGCATGTACCATTTTCCTGTTTCAGAGAGAGGGATGAGCAAGTGGCAAACCATTCACTAGTTACTAAGCTAACAGTGCTAGGGTATACCCGTCACTCCCAATCAAGTGCTGAAATCTCCACATCCCTCAGGCTGCCTAGAGGCCTTCCATGGTGGCTCAGCGGTAAAGGATCCATCTGCCAGTGCAAAAGAAACCGATTCCATCCCTGGGTCAGAAAGATCCCCTAGAGGAAGAAATGGCAACCCATTCCAGTATTCGTGCCTGGGTAATCCCATGGACAGAGGAACCTGGTGGGCTATAGCCCATAGGGTTGCAGAGTCCCATACAACTTAAGGACTAAACAAGAAGTTGTCTTAAAAACAGGGACTTTTAAAAGCTGCCACCTGCTGGCCAAATTAATACTGCATTTCATTCCGAGGAGAACCCCTAAGATCAACTGCTAAATCAAGAACTCTCTAATTTTTTTTTTTCTGAGTGAGTGCTTAGTTGCTCAGTCATGTCAGACTCTTTTTGATCCCATGGACTGTAGCCCACCAGGATCCTCTGTCCATGGGATTCTCCAGGCAAGAATATGGGAGTGGGTTGCCATTCTCTTCTCCAGGGGATCTTCCCAACCCAAGGATCAAATCCAGGTCTCCTGCACTATAGGGGGATTCTTTACCAACTGAGCCACCAGGGAAGCGCCGCCCTCCCTCCCGCCCCCACTGCCTTCTTTTTTCCTGGTCAAATGCATTTTTATAAAACTTTTACAGCACCACACTGAGACTCATTCCCACTCAGCTTCTTCTCTCCTGTTTTCTTCATGATGGTGCTTAAATAGACTCAATTTCTTTCCTATCTTGAAATCCTTTCCTTAACTCTAAGCTCTAGGGAACCACTTTCCTTCTCCTTGTCTCTTCACAGCTAAATTACTTAATGACTCTTCTCCAGGACATCCCTGGTCCAGGCGTTAAGGCTGTGCTTCCATTGCAACGAGCATGGGTTCTATTCCTGGTCAGGGAACTAAGATCCTTCCTGCATGCTGTGTGGCATGGCCAAAAATTTAAATTAAAAAAAAAAAATTCACTAGGTCCAGTTTAATTCCCAGGAAACTGCAAGCCCCCTGCTCTCCCATTTTACCCTCACTGAAATTGTTCACTTCCTTAAATTACTCTTGAGTCTAAAAAGCACTGGTGGTTTTGTGGAGAAATTGGAACACTTGTACTTTGTTGGTGGGAATGTAAAGTGGTACAGTCATGGTAGTCCCTCAAAATATTAAAAACAGAATTACCATATGATCCAGCAATTCCACTCCTGGGTATATATATACCCCAAAGAATTGAAAGCAAGGACTCAAGAGAGTCCTTGACACTCATGTTCAGAGCTGCATTAGTCACAAGAACCAAAAGACAGAAGCAACACAAGAGTCCATCAACAGATAAATGGACAAACATAATGTGGTATACAGAATATTATTCAGACTTTAAAAAGAAAAGAAACTGTGACACATGCTACAATAAAGAGGAACCCAAAATGCCATTACACTAAATGAACGAAGCCAGTAACAGAATGACAAATACTATCTGATTCCACTTATGCGAGGCATTGAGAAGAGTCAAATTCATGGACAGAAAGTAGAACGGTGAGTACCAGAGGCTGGGGGATGGAAGGAGTGGGAAGTTATTAGTTAATGGATATAGTGTTTGTAGGATAAAAACAGTTCTGGAGACAGATGGTAGTGATGGCTAACGACAATGTGAATGTATTTAACAGTACAGAACTGAATACTTCAAAATGGCAAAGATGGTAAATTTCATGTTACATATTTTACCAGAATTAAATTTTTTTAAAGAATATTTTAAAAAAAAAGGAAAAAAAAAACCTATTCCCAAAGCTAAGCCCCTCTGGAGGAGGGCATGGCAAACCACTCCAGTATTCTTGCCTGGAGAATTCCATGGACAGAGGAGCCTGGTGGGCTACAGTCCATCAGATCACAAAGAGTTGGACATGAAAGACCGCTTAACATTTCCACTTCACTTTCTCCTGTAAGGCCACTGGCGTCTCTTAGCTGGTTACTCTTCAGCTTAACTGGTCTTCCTGCTAGAATCCATACTCCAAGGGACAACCAAAGTGAGGTTCCAACATAACTATGAGCATACATCTGTAGGCCCATATCATCTCAACTTTGTTTTAGGAAAACTAGTTAACCGGGCCTGAATTTAGCCACAGTGAGACCACTTAATGGGCCGAGACGCTCAGTGACACAAAGTCTGAATGCTAACCACTAACTCTTGCTCTGAGATGGCTTCACGGAGGTGAAGACGGTCCACCGCGATGCCACCCTCACTTTGCTGGCTACATCTAAATACCTACGCTTCGATTTCCCTCACTCTCTTTCAGGTTTTGCTATGAATTCAATTCTTCCACGGGAGAAAATGATTCACTAAATTGAATCCAACATAGGATTTACAATTCTGTTGCCATTTCTCACCCAAAGGAAATGAGTGTAGTTCATTCACCTGTTCCTTAGCATGTTTCTGTTGCTCTCTTCTTTTGCGTTCTTCTTCATCTACTTTGCTGATAACAATATATCGCTCTTTCTAAAAGACATAAAGGAGATATACAATTTTCTGGAAGCTACCTACCCTCCTCACCCTCTGAAATTCAGGTTCTGCTACCATTAGAGGTTATAATTTTTATCAGTGCACAGTCTTTCAGGGGCTAAAGACATTCAAAGTATCTTGAAATGCCACCAAAAATTGAGTTGTTGCTTTACAAACTAGAATTCATCTCCATGTTTCCACAACAGTTTCATATGATTTATTAACTCACCCCAACAGAGTCAATTATAAATATCAAGAGACTGTGACAGTAAGACACTCCACAATGGACACTAAGATGTTGCATTTGAACACAGATTTCAAAGTAGTTGGTTTTGAAATAAAAATTCTATGTGACCCATATAAATTTGAATCATATTATATACCTAAAACTAATACTGGTAAGTCAACCATACCTCAATTTTTAAAATTTCTATATCATTTCTCATTAACATAAAAGAAAAATCCTGGATTTTCCAGTAACCTGTTGGATAACTAGCATATTCTTTCTCACACTGCATTCTGGATCAATCAAACACCACAAAATCTCCTGTGTCAAAGTTTGAGATTTATCTTCTAGCAAGATTTAATCTATGTAATCTCTAATTTAATTATACATCTCACTTAAGAACAAGAACTAAATTCTAAAATTCTATAGTTCTGTCAAAGGAACCCACCATCAGCCCACCACTACCCATTTCGGTTTTATCACTGCTCTCCGGGAATACATGATGACAGAATGCTGATGCCCCAGATTCTAAAACCGAATTTTAGTGGGCCATGTAACAAGGAGCAATTACTACATGAGTACCATGCATATCAGCTTTCTGTGATGATGAGAATGTGTACCAACATTTGCATGCTCTCAAGTTTACAAAGTTCAGTTCCATCTACTACTTTTTAAAAAGCTGTGAGACAATAGAACTCATCATTACCATGCTCATGCATGGATTTTCAAATGAGGAAACTAAGGCTAGCAGCGGGGAAATGACTTGTCCAATGTCACCCAGCTCATACGTATGGGAGCCAACTCTGACTTTCAACTTCTTGATCTGACTGCACTTTGTACTTGAATATTGTGGCACTGGTTCAATGCATTTAATGGTGGCCCTGGATAAGCCTTGGGGTTACCTTTTCGGTTTCTAAAGTCTCAACATGAATGCCTTTGGGATACCTAAAGGAAAGAAAGAAAACATGATTATCAGTAGGTGAGATAATGACAGCTAAGACCCTAAAGGACTTTTAAAACAACTTTATAGCTATAATTACATTATATCAGTTTTATTGAGTATGCAATAAATATTACTACAAGGAAGACTGCAGAGTAAGCCTATTCCATAAAATTTCAGTTTCCAACTGTTTCCCTATCTCCGCTCTTAGAATACAGCAATGTATCTGATTTTAAATTAAGTTTTTAGGACTTAGGCAGTTTCTGAAATGTCAGACATCATAGAATACAGACAACACATTACCTCACAGTCAAATCTTGCTTCTAAATGTCACAATGCTTACTTCCTAAGTGAAAAATTTTGAAGGTCTCTTTGGATGGTCTGGGGCACACACAGGGGAGGTTTGAGATGAGTAACTCTGTGGTAAGCTGGCACAGTAGTTGGTATTTGCCAAGGAGAGGAATCTGGAATCCACAGGGAGTATGTTGCAAGGATAACATGAGAGGAAAGGAGGCTGATCAAATAATAATGGCCCTTTTCCTAGTCTGCTCAAAGTAAATTCTTTGTACATGCCACTGGCAGATTCTAACGAAAGAACAAAAACCCCAAACAAAGTCAAGTGCAACCATCCATCTGTTCAATCTTGACATTCAACTGCTAAGTTAAGAGACTCACTTGAAAATATAATTAAACTAATGGAAACACCTCCAGAAAAAAACACATACAAAATTTTGGATATTATTTCAGGAGATTCAGGCATCCTGAAATCTACCCATGGTCTAATCCCTGCTTTAGAAAAAGCATTCACCTTTTATTTAATCTAATTTATTTCAATATTTCTTATAAATAGCAAAAGTATGAAATTAAAAATTCTGTGTGCAATGCTACTGAAATATAGTAAAGAAGGCAGCCTAATATAATTAAATATTTTAAGCTGCATACATTAAAAAGTTAACATAAATGACAAGAATCTAAATAAAAATTACCCTGTTTCAAAAAAGAAAAACAAAGAGCATTAATACCTAAGTATTTCCCAGGTCTTAAAGCCAAATCTTTATCATATACCATCAAAGAACAAAAACAATACTACAATTTAGGATACACCAAGTTGATCATTAAAAGAAAACTGTAAAGCCTTTACAGCAGCTACTAAGAAGCAAGAGCGAATAAATTAAANGTGGGGGGGGGGCGGGAAACAGTAATAAAATGAAGCACTGCCCAAGAACATGGTATGGTCAAGTCACCAAAACCAGCAGAACAGCAAAAATGAAATGAAGGCTAAAAACTGCGTTTTATTTTTTAATTCTGGGTCCCTCACGCAACACTCATGTATAATATAAACACTTACTTCCAGCTCAAAGTCTGATAAATCAGTTTTCTTTGGAACCTACGAAAACAAGTGAAAGGTATTAATTTGCAATCATTGAAGGAAAATTCAAACTGACCAAGCACTGATTGGGAAAGACCATGTAAGTTTTAAAAGAGGCTTCATTAGAAATGACAGTCAACAAGCAAAAAAGAACAGAGAGGATGCTTGAGATGGGAGGATTCCTCACCACTTTTCTTCATCAAAACGCTCTTTACTGGGACTTCCCTGGTGGTCCAATGGTTAAGAATCCACTTTTCAATGGAGAGGACTCGGCTTTGATCCCTTGTCAGGGAACTAAGATCCTACATGCCGAGGGGCAATTCAGCCCACACACCACAACTAGAGAGATGCACTCAAGCTGCAACCAGAGAAGCCTGTGTGCCGCAACTATGTCACCACACAGCCTAATTAATGAATTGAACGAAAAAGTCAAAGTCGCTCAGTCAGGTCCAGCTCTTTGCGACCCCATGGAACAGTCCCTGGAATTCTCCAGGCCAGAATACTGAAGTAGCCATTCTCTTCTCCAAGAGAATTAATGAACTGAAAATGCTCTTTATCACTGCTATTATTATACTGCCTTTATAGAAGAGGCAGAAGTCCTTATCTAACCAAAATATTACCTCCTGTGGTTGTATGAAGAGAATTTTAAGTAGACAAATGCATTAAAACACTTCTGTGAAGCTAGTCACAAAGTAAAAGGAAGGAAAGCAGGCTGTTTCAGTTACTGACTCTTTGAAACACTGATGCTTTTTACTGTAGAGAAATGAAAAGGACAGAAATAGTCTAACAATGGATTCTGCTCTTCTGAAGCCTTTCTGTATGAAGCACACATCAAGGCTATAATAATTACTCCACTCTTGAGCATGAATTAAAGCAAAGGTGCACAACAGTTTTCTTCCCTCCAGGACAGGACAAAGCACTCATTCAGTGTCTCAATATACCATGGTCCCCACTGCGTTAACACTAAAGTTAGTGCTGAAATCTTGGGAACATACCTATAATAAAAAGACTATTTATGAATGTTTTTAAGACACAAAAGAGAGCACATGCCAGAAATCATCTACCTTTTCCCAAAAAAGAACAAGTGAAAATATTCAAGGCAACTGACCCAGTACATGGCTCTAAATCCAAGTTCTTATCTTCTTCACTTTGTAATAAATCTTCTATTTTCTCTCTGAAGAATTAGAATAAAAACATGACCATCAGCATCATTAAGGAATGAAGTCGTCAATCAACAGAACCATCATACTCAAAAGCAATAGCATATGACAATGTAATTTTACCAAATCATAACTTTTTAGTTCAGTAAGGCACAAAATGCTTTACTTTGACAGATTCTTTTTGTGATTGTTATTAATGAGTTAGTGACAACTTCTCAAGGATTCATTGATACAAGTGATTTACATTTTTACTTTCTTAGTAAAGTAGTTTTGTTGTTCAGTCACCAAGTCATGTCCAACTCTTCTTGGCAACATGGACAGCAGCACTCCAGGCTTCCCTCTCCCTCACCGTCTCTCAGAGTTTGCCCAAGTTCATGTCCATTGAATCAGTAATGCCATTCAACCATCTCATCCTCTGTCACTCTCCTTCTTCTGCCTTCAATCTTTCCCAACATCAGGGTCTTTTCCAATGAGTCAGCAGTTATACTGGTAACTAAACTGAGCAAAACCAGACGCTCCTCCCATGGCACATTTGCTTGTCAGAAACTTCACCACAACAGAAAAAAAAAACAACACGGATATATTGAAATATCTGGATGTGCCTCTGCCTTCGGGGGAACAGTGGCTGTCAGGCCTCTGGTCTATACAAGAGGTCTGCCCATGGCAGTCTCTGTCCTGGTGACACATAGCGATTCTATGCACAGTACACAGAGCTCAATTTACAATTGACAGTAGTAGGTTGGATGGCATCACCAACTCAATGGACATGAGTTTGAGCTAACTTCAGGAGACAGTGAAGGACAGAAAAGCCTGGCATGCTGCAGTCCATGGGGTTGCAAAGGGACAGACACTGCTTAGCGATTGAACAACAACATGTAACACAAACTCAGGTATGCCACAATTAAATCCTGCCCTCACATCACACTTCTGTGTGCGCTGTGTTTGGGTAGCACAAGCCTGAGATACAGGCATCAATCCTGCCCCAAGACACACGTCTCATCACACGTCTGGTTTCAGTTTAGTAACTTACACCACTTGTTCAATAAACTTCTTCTGATCGTCAGGAATTGTCACGGGACACTTTGAAGTGTTAGGAGATGTGTAGGAGAGAGCACCTGCACCGTTGGACTGTGAACGCTTCTCATCATACTGCTCTCTTAACTGTCTTTCTTCTTCCTGGTTTAAGTACGGAATTCCTGAACAGAATTTTTAAAAGCGTGCATTAGCAGAGGTCACTGTTTATCATAAAAAATTTTGTAACAAACCACAGAGACTAAAAGACTCGGGAAAGACCATATTTGACTACAGCTCAAAAAAAAAAAAATCCAATGGAAAAAGCAAGTGATTTTGAAATGTGTGTGTCTATTTCCTTCACTCCATGTGCTCGTTCATTCATTCATCTCTCAACAGACTGTGACTTGCCATGCACACTGTGTCAGGCACTGTACCAGGCGCCGCTGAGCTAATGATGAACAAGGGAGATGCATCCTGCTCACTAGTGAAGGGAACACCTTAGGACAACCAGAGAAGGCCACCGGGCAGGAAGACCCAAAAGGCGAGCATGGATCAGACATGCAAGAGCTGGGGGAAGAGTATTTCAGGTGCGGAACAGGCATAAATGCCTAAAGGACAGAAATGGCTTGGACTGTTCCACAAACAGCTCCAGAAGAAGGAAGCTGTAAGCAGGAGAACGGAGTAACGTCAGGCTGGACAGGATGGGGCAAGATTACACGGCCCCTTAGAGGCCATGGTAAGAATTTACTTATTCTAAGAACAAGAGGATGCTATTGGAAGGTTTTAAGCACAATAATCACATTATCTGCTCCATATTTTCATATGCCTTTTAAAAAATATTTATTTATTTATTTATTTATTTATTTATTTTTGGCTGCACTGGGTCTTCGCTGCTGCGCACGGGCTCTCGCCAGTAACAGACAGCAGGGGCTACTCTCTAGCTGCAGCGGGCACAGCTCTAGAGCTCACTCAGGTTCAGTAGTTGTGGGAGCAGGCTAGCTGCCCTACTGCATACGGAATCTCCCTGGACCAGGGATCGAACCCATGTGCATTGCAAGATGGATTCTTAACCAGTAGACCACCACGGAAGCACTGCTCCATGTTTTTAAAAGACCACCTGGACTCCTACGAGAACTGAAGTAGGGAGGTCAGCCAGAGGGAACTGTCCACTGTGGTTGTCCAGGCAGGAGATAACCGCTTAGATCAGAGATCAGTACACCTTTCCTTAAAGGGACAAACAGTAAACATTTTAGGCTTAAGGGCCATATGGAGATCTCTGTGGCAACATAAGATCTCAACATCTTTCCAACATGAAAACAGCCATACACAGTGGGTAAATAAATGGACATGGTTGTCCCAATAAAGCCAAAAGCTACTTCCTGGATATATCAAGTCATCTAGGGATACACATATAAATGAAAAGCTACAAATAAAAGCCTAAAGCTAAGGAGAAAGGTGTTGAGATACAAATTTAGGTGTCATCAGGATGAAGGGAGGCATTACAAGTCATGGGACAGTTAACGAACTGTAGAACCAATGATGAATTAGAAAATCATCATTTGTCAGCAACAATAATTGCCTCAAGCAAGACTCATCAGTGGATGCTAAACCTAACTGAAGAAGTCTGATCAACATTACAAACACCAAAAGCTGCACAACAATATGTATGAACTTAATACCAGCCAAGTGTATACTCAGAAATGATTAACAGATGCTGTACGTGTGTTTTTCTAAAAGTAAAAAGAAAAGCTGTAATCATCAGTAACTCGGCTCACTGGTGCCGCGTTCTCCTGATACGATGTGCTGAGCACACACCTGCAGTGTCTCTGCCCGGGAGGAATGGACGCCTGCACACTTGGCTGAGGAAACATACACGTCCCAACTGAGGGGCATGCCACAAACCAGCCTCCACTACAAAATACTGTCAAGGTGCTGAAATCAAAGACAGGCTGAGAAACTGTTCTGGATTGTAAAAGAGTAAAGAGATACGACAGCTTAAATGTAGCATGTGAGCCCAGACTGAATCTGGATGAGGAGTAGCTGTTTTTCTCTTTTAATCTAAGTAGCAAAACTTATATACATTAAGTTTGTAAATGAGGTAACAGTACTGGAGCAACGTCCATTTCCTAATTTGGATTACTGTACTGTGTAAGAGAAGGTACTTGTTTCTAGGAAAATGCACACTGAAGTAGTTAGGAATAAAGAAACGTCATGTCTGGAACTTACTCGAAAATGGTTTGGGGGCGGGTGGGGAATTATACACACGCATGTAATGAGAAAAAGGATGACAAGGCAAACAGTATAATGCCAACATTCCGGAAACCGGAGGGCAGGTACCAGGAATTCTCTGAGGTATTTTGGCAACATTTATAAAGTCTGAGATTATTTCAAAATAAGAATTTAATAATAAAAAGTAAATGAAACCATGGAATATGTGAGACTAACACTGAAGCCAGGTGAGACGAAAAAGAGTCAGTCAGGATGCGGAGGAGTCCAGAGGGAGGCAGGAGGAAAAGCGCGGAACGAAGAGTCTGAAAGCCAGGGGAGAGCGTCAGAGAAGGAGGGCGCAATCGGCCTGGTCAAATTCCAGCAAAGGCGGAGTGAGGACAAAAAGGATCCACAAGGTGTGAGATCCTGGCATATGACCCGACCTCAAGTCCGAGGAGGGGCGAGGACAGCAGACTGGCTCAAGTGGGTGAAAAGACAACCAGAGGGGAAGAAGCAGGAATGGCGAGAGCAAACACTTCATTCAAGATGCCTTCCTCCAAGTGGGAGCATCACAGGCCAGAAGGGATGCTGGGGATGTGGAATCAAGTGAGGGGGATGGGTTTGCTTTGCTTAGGGTTATTCTGAGATAGAGATATTCCCACAGGCATGATTCATCTTCACGTGCCACCTATTCCTTTCGTGGTCGGGTGAAATCTACAGGCCCTCAAAATGATGTTTTCCAATGCATAAAATAAAATACACAAGATTATAAAGAAAAGTATATCGAAATAGTTACCAAGAACCTTTTTTTATACCTATGATATAGTAATATAAGATGCCAGCTTCCTGGTCAACACATTAAATTAAGAAGACCTAACAGCAGGGAGTTCCCCACTGGTCCTAAGACTCTCCGCTCCCAATGCAGGGGCCCGGGTTCAGTCCTTAGTCAGGGAACTAGATCTGGCATGCCATAACCGAGAGTTCACATGCTGCAACAGAGATCGAAGATTCCAAGTGCTGCACTAAGACCTGGTGCAGCCAAATAAGTAAATTAAATACATAAATTTGTTTTTTTAAAGACCTAATGGCAGGTGAAATAACTACAATAACTTCAAAGTACTGATGAAGGCAAACAATATGCAAGATATCTGCCAAAATGAAAATGCCATTTGAAGATACCTAGGATTTCACTTGAGGACAAACTTCCTGCTGCTGCTAATGCAGCTGGGTTGTTGCCTAGATTCCCAACAGAAGAAATGAACAAATTCAGTCCAAGGTTAGACGAAATATAGATATCAACTCCTCACCGCCTTCCCCAGATTCACAGACTCCGGAACTCTATCTATGGCAGGAAAGCGGCCCATGGACTAGATTAAGGAGCTCTACACTGAAAGAATGTTTACAAAGGTTGATGGAGTGATCAGTAGAGAAGGGAAAACATCCAGCAGACAGAAGGGCAAACTGGAAGAGCCAGTGCCTGACACAGAGGGAGGGACTAGCCTTCTAAGGAACACCTGTGAAAAGGCCAGGTCCAGGCTCGGCAGGGAGACCTGTGGGTCTGGTGGTAAGAACACAAACTGGCTCTTGCCTGCTGGCTTCTATTTTCACTGAGGCATGAACAGCAGCTGAGAGGGAGGCCTGGAGAGAGATGGTAAAAATACAGATATTGTAGAAAGTCAGAAAGGGAATTTCTAAGTTAGAAAAGTAGGATTTCTGAGCATGATGGAGTCCTTACTTGACGCTTGTGCTCATGAATTTAAAGTGACAAATGAGCTCAGGTATGTCCCATTTTACTGCAATACTCAGATGCTCAGGAAGAGAGAAAGTGAATGATCAGAACCAACTAAGCCTGGGACTTAGCTAGACAAGTTCAATATGTGGAGAGGAGCAAGGGGAAGAAGAAAGGATAATAATGGACCAGGTGGACAAGGAGAGAAGTCTAGACCAGAGAGCAGAAGGTAACTGACAGTGAGAAAGCAACAGAGATCAACCAATTGCTGAAATGAGGTAGCCAAGTGGATGTGAAGGACAAGAGGAGGCGCTGTCAAGGAGAAATGATGGAGGTGGGCACAGTGCCTGCTGATAAGACCCATGATGCCACTAACGGAGTGGACAGGCAGAAGCGAGGAGCAGGCAGAAGCGAGGACTGCTGACCACCTGGAAGCAGACACGACAGAGCTTTTGCAGGTGCTCCGTGTGGACGCTGGAGTCATCTGAAAGGAGGAGAGAGGCAGGAATAGAGAGCAAGATGAGCCAAAGTCTAGGCTTCTGGTGAAGGCCATGCCCAGGACGTCAGCAGAAGGGGACAGCAGAGCTGGTTACACAGCCCTGGGAAGAGCTGTGGCTCCTGAGAAAAACTCAGATGGACTGAAGGTGGCAGGCCTACCGCCCGGCTGCACAAACAGAGCTGAAACCATCCGTGCTTGGGAGAATGGTGACCACAGTCACCTGGTTCCACTTCAGACAAGGAAGTCAGAGGTACTTCCAAGGAGACTGCCAAAAGGAAACGTTCTAGCATGTGTAAACCCCAGAGTGGAAAATTTTAATAAGGAAGAGAAGTGAAGGTCTGGGTCAGATTTAAAGCACAGGGATAAGAGTCTCAGTAATAACAGATGGCCTGGAAGCCCTGATGCAGTTGTGACTAAAATACTCCAAGGTCTGACTACAAAACTAGAAAATGAAGCATCCTCCTATTTAGCTGTTTCTCTCCTTCTATGAAAATAAAATCATCAGGCTGGAAAACACATTCATAGGAATCTGGTTAAAGTAGTTCCTTCAAAACATTTCTGCGATAAGGCTTCCCAGATGGTCCAGCGGTTAAGACTCCACGCTTCCAACGCAGGAGGCACAAGTTCGATCCCTGGTCCAGGAACTAAGATCCCACATGCCACACAGTGCACCAAAAAAAAAAAAAAAATTGCACACATTCCATCATAGTGCTCTAACTACATGTAGAATTTGTATTTTATAGTGGCTTTCAGAGTCAAGCATGAGCCACAGGAAATAAAATTACTTTGTTATACCCAAATTGTGTTACCCAGCGGGTATACCTACGAGGTTAAGCAGTTTGGATTCAAAATTTTTTTAGCATTTCCAAAAATCAAAATAATCAGTAGATATGAAGACGCAGCACCACTGAAGCAATTAACAGACAACATGACATGGTCCCAAAGACCCTACAAGGAGATCATGCTGAGGGAGAGATTGTAGTTGAAGTCTATGTTCTAGAACCTTTGCTGAGAAATATCTCCTTCCCTACCTCACTCAGTAACACATCCACCACGGGAAAGAACACAGTTTACAAGAATAGTTAAGTGAAAAGTAGTTACTGACCTTAGAGCAGCAGGCACTTAACACTGCTGGGAACAAGTGAGGCTTTCCCAGGCACTTTCCGGGAAATAAATGAATGGAGGAAAAAAAGCCACTCTGACGTGCTTGAACATCCAGTGTTCATTAACTAAATATTTAACAATCACCTCTGAGGGACTGTGCCCTATGCTGGGGATAAGGACTAGGACTTGGTCTCCCCACCCACCAGGCTGCTGGTCAGCACATCACACCAGCAAGTTAGCCGTCAGAACTGAATTGTTTCCTCCAAAGACCATCACGCTATTACTGAAACATGGCTTTTTTGAAACTGCGACACTGGAGCACTTGTCTCAGTGAAAGACAACAGGGACACGTACCCCACAGGGAGTCTGCCAGGCGACTGAGTCACACGAGTAACAGCACAAGCTCCACTCAATGAACCTGGGGCTCAAGAGGCCTCAACAGAGCTAAATGAGGCAGCAGCTCCCCTCCTGTGCCCTCCACGCTTGACCAGGCCTTCAACAGTGGGCACAATGAAAACTTTAATGGCTGCAAGGCTGGAATGGAAATCCGAGACCCCGTCTCAGACAGTACACACAGAAAGGTAATTCTCAACCAAATGCAGATTTACAAGCTCTGAAGAGAGGTCACATGTAATCTTACCGTTGCGAAAAACTTTATTAAAATCAAATCCTTGGCTTGCTAGAAAGTCAATGCTTGAGCTCTGAAACAAGAGTAAATAGAACATGCATTTCAGTGAGGTCCATGGCAGGTGTGTGAACAGAAGCAGAGAAAGAACTCTGGGGAGTAAACGAAGGCAACCGGGCAAGGGGGCAGCATGCCACGGGTCAGAGGACAAGGGGTTTCTACTCCATGGCTGCTGAACTGTCCATTCATTCACTTCAACCATCTGGGCTTCTCCTTTATCGTTTATAAGAGAAATATCCTTTGTTACCCAACATTTAAGAAAATTTTACTTGGTGAACATATATTCTCCTAATAGGCAGGAAACTCCTGAATAAAAATTAAATGTATTTCTATTATCTCACCCCAGGTTCAATTTAAGGGAACAAATGTGCAAATTATAAGGTATCAATATTCACTTCAAATTAGATTCTGGAAGCCCCAAATCTTAACTGGATGTTCTTTACATTCAACATAAAACAGAAAAATTCCCAGTAAAGAGACTTATTAAACACATATTTCAAAGTCAAAATATAAACATAAATGTCGCAAAAATATTGAGTAAGTAACAATACACAAGAATGGGAAAATTTTCACAAAGTCCTTACTCAACTGACTGAAGAGTAGGAAACATCACTGAGCTTCTCTAATTTTATTCTTGTTTTAAGTCAGAACAGCCTTGTAGAACTCAATGGAACTATGAGCCGTGCTGTGCAGGGCCACCCAAGATGCAGGGGTCATGGTGGAGAGTTCTGACAAAACGTGGTCCACTGGAGAAGGGAATGGCAAACCACTCCAGTTTCTTGCCTTGAGAACCCCATGAACAGTATGAAAAGGGAAAAAGATATATGACACTGAAAAATGAAATTCCCATGTCGGTAGGTGTCCAATAAGCTACTGGAGAGGAGTGGAGAAATAACTCCAGAAAGAATGAAAAGACGAAACCAAACAGAAAACAATGCCAGCTGCGGATGCGACTGGTGATGGAAGTAAAGTCTGATGCTGTAAAGAGCAGTATTGCATAGAAATCTGGACTGTTAGGTCCATGAATTACGGTAAACTAGAAGTGGTCAAACAGGAGATGACAAGAGGGAACATCGATATTTTAGTAATCAGTGAACTAGAACAGACTGGAATGGGTGAATTTAACTCAGATGACAACTGTATCTACTACTGTGGGTAAGAATCCCTTAGAAGAAATGGAGTAGCCCTCACGGTCAACAAGAGTCTGAAATGCAGTACTTGAGTGCAGTCTCAAAAACGAGAGAATGATCTCTGTTCGTATCCAAAGAAAACCATTCAATATCATAGTAATCCAATCTATATCCCAACCAGTAATGCTGAAGAAGCTGAAGTTGAATGGTTCTATGAAGACCTATAAGACATTCTAGAACTAACACTCAGAAAAGATGTCCTTTTCATCATAGGGGACTGGAATGCAAAAGTAGGAAGTCAAGAGATACCTGGAGTAACAGGCAAATTTGGCCTTGGAGTACAAAATGAAGCAGGGCAAAGGCTAATAGAGTTTTGCCAAGAGAACACACTGGTCAAAGCAAACACCCTCTTCCAGCAACACAAGAGAAAACTACACATGAACATCACCAGATGGTCAACACCAAAATCACACTGATTATATTCTTTGCAGCCAAAGATGCAGAGGCTCTGTAACAGTCACCAAAAACAAGACCAGGAACCAACTGTGGCTCAGATCATGAACTCCTTAATGCCAAATTCAGACTTAAATTGAAGAAAGTAGGGAAAACCACTAGACCATTCATGTATGACCTAAATCAAATCCCTTACAATTATACACTAGAAGTGACAAACAGATTCAAGGGATTCGATCTGATAGAGAGCCTGAAGAACTATGGACAGAGGTTTGTAACATGTACAGGAGGCAGTGATCAAGACCATCCCCAAGAAAAAGAAATGCAAAAAGGCAAAACAGTTGTCTGAGGAGGTCTTACAGATAGCTGAGAAAAGAAGAGAAGCTAAAGGCAAAGGAGAAAAGGAAAGATACACCCATTTGAATACAGAGTTCCAAAGAATAGCAAGGAGAGATAAGAAAGCCTTCCTCAGTGATCAATGCAAAGAAATAGAGGAAAAGAACAGAATGAGAAATACTAGAGATCTCTTCTAGAAAATTAGAGATACCAAGGGAATATTTCATGCAAAGATGGGCACAGTAAAGGACAAAAATGGTATGGACATAACAGAAGCAGAAGATATTAAGAGGAGGCAAGAATACACAGAAAAACTATACAAAAAAGATCTTCATGACCCAGATAATCACGATGGTGTGGTCACTCACCTAGAGCCAGACATCCTGGAATGTGAAGTCAAGTGGTCCTCAGGAAGCATCACTACAAACAAAGCTAGTGGAGGTGATGGAATTCCAGTTGAGCTATTTCAAATCCTAAAAGAGGATGCTGTGAAAGTGCCACACTCAATATACCAGCAAATTTGGAAAACTCAGCAGTGGCCACGGGACTGGGAAAGGTCGGTTTTCATTCCAATCCCAAAGAAGGACAACACCAAAGAATATTCAAACTACCGCACAATTGTACTCATCTCACATGCTAGCAAAGTAATGCTCAAAATTCTCCAAGCCAGGCTTCAACAGTATGGTAACCATGAACTTCCAGATGTTCAAGCTGGACTTAGAAAAGGCAGAGGAACCAGAGATCAAATAGCCAACATCTGTTGGATCATCAAAAAAGCAAGAGAATTCCAGAAAAACATCTGTTTCTGCTTTATTGATTACGCCAAAGCCTTTGACTGTGTTCAGTTCAGTCATTCAGTCGTATTCAATTCTGCAGCCCCATGGACTGCAGTACACCAGGCCGCCCGGTTCATCACCAACTCCCAAAGTTTACTCAAACTCATGTCCATTGAGTCAGTGATGCCACCCAATCATCTCATCCTCTGTCATCCCCTTCTCCTCTCACCTTCTATCTTTCCCAGCATCAGGGTCTTTTCCAATGAGTCAGTCCTTCGCATCAGGTGGCCAAAACTATTAGAGTTTCGGCTTCAGCGTCAGCCCTTCCAATGAATATTCAGGACTGATTTCCTTTCGGATGGACTGGTTGGATCTCCTTGCTGTCCAAGGGGCTCTCAAGAGTCTTCTCCTACACTACAGTTCTAAAGCATCAATTCTTCAGCACTCAGCTTTCTTTACAGACCAATTCTCACAAACATACATGACTACTGGAAAAAACCATAGCTTTGACCAAATGGACCTTTGTTGGCAAAGTAATGACTCTGCTTTTTAATACGCTAAAAGTAAACTAAAGAGCCTCTTGATGAAAGTGAAAGAGGAAAGTGAAAAAGCTGGCTTAAAACTCAACATTCAAAAAACAAAGATCATGGCATCCAGTCCCATGATTCTGGGCTCCAAAAACACTGCAGATGGTGACTGCAGCCATGAAATTAAAAGACACTTACTCCTTAGAAGAAAACCTATGACTAATCTAGACAGCATATTAAAAGGCAGAGACGTTACTTTGCCAACAAAGGTCCATCTAGTCAAAGCTATGGTTTTTCCAGTAATCAGGTATGGATGTAAGAGTTGGACTATAAAGAAAGCTGAGTGCCAAATAATTGATGCTTTTGAACTGTGGTTCTGGAGAAGACTCTTGAGTCCCTTGGACAGCAAGTCCAAGGGAGATCCAACCAGTCCATCCGAAAGGAAATCAGTCCTGCATATTCATTGGAAGGACTGATGCCAAAGCTGAAACTCCAATACTTTGGCCACCTGATACGAAGAACTGACTCATTCGAAAAGACCCTGATGCTGGGAAAGATTGAAGGCAGGAAGAGAAGGGGACAACAGAGGATGAGATGGTTGGATGGCATCACAACTCGATGGAGGTGAGTTTGAGCAAGCTCTGTGAGTTGGTGATGGACAGGGAAGCCTGGCGTGCTGCAGTCGATGGGGTCTCAAAGAGTCGGACATGACTGAGCAACTGAAGTAAGTAAATTCAGAACAGTTAAATATGACCCCTTATAGAGCGGCCCTTCCTGAGCCGTACTTGATGTTACACCATCAGTCTAGACTGAGGATGCTCTCCCAGTTCCAGTAAGCTCATTACCATATTCACTTTAGGGATGCTGCCGAAGACAACGTCTTCTACATTGACTTCTTTATAACAGAGGGCTTCCCTGGTGGCTCAGATGATAAAAAATCTGCCTGCAATTAAGGACACCTGGGTTCAATCCCTGGGTCGAGAAGATCCCCTGGAAAAGGGAATAGCTACCCACTCCAGTGTTCTTGCCTGGAGAATTCCATGGACAGAAGAATGTGGCAGGCTACAGTTCTTGGAGACACAAAGTGTCATACATTACTGAGCAACTAATATGATGACAACAGAAAGGGAAATGTCTTGGGGTCTCTAATCTGAACTGGTCCTGGGTCCTGGTGCGTTTTGATCCTTTGGGCCACAGAACTGACGGTGTGTTTCCCCCTTGTCTTGGCTGGTAGGAAGCTCAGAGACAAGCTTCTGAAGTTAGCCAAAGGTAAGACTTTCTTTGGCATGAATTCTGTGTTCTAATCATAAAACAGTAATCACACTATCATTTTTCTTTTCTTCTAATTTCACTTACTTATTTTTAAACTTAGGTTTGAAGGTTTTATATATTGTATATACTTTTATGTACTTTATGTATCTTTATTACCTGACACAATTTCTTTTAAAATATGAGCAACCTAATCAAATATACATGGGTATGTGTGTGTGCGCGTGCGCTCACACACACACACATACAGGCACATCATTTTCTATCATGTCCAGGTTTTCTGTGGTGTGAATAAGCAACCATTTCCCCTGTATCTTCCCTTTTTATCCTGTTCTGAAATAAGACCCAGTGCCTTGTGACTTGGGCCACAAACCCCTCTACCTTCCATGCCTGAGTACTCTTATAACTCTGCTCCCCTAATACCCATCACTGACAGAGACATCAAAAGATGGATTAAGAAAAGACATTTTTACCCCTCCTGTCACTAGACTCCAAAATATCCTAACTTTCTTCTTTAAAAATCAGAGTCAGAGATCACGTATCCACTTTTTGAAGCTATTTATTTTCTACTCAAATAATACTCTTTAGACTGCCCCAAAACATACTCTATGCCACTGAACTTAAATCCTTTTAAAATGGTAAATTTTAGGTTATGGATTTTTTTTTTAAAAAAACACATCAAACCAACAAACTTTATTTGTAATATACTAAACACTATCTTTGGTCCTAAATGTACCATTTTCAGGATTCANACTTAAATCCTTTTAAAATGGTAAATTTTAGGTTATGGATTTTTTTTTTTTAAAAAAACACATCAAACCAACAAACTTTATTTGTAATATACTAAACACTATCTTTGGTCCTAAATGTACCATTTTCAGGATTCAAAAGATAAGCATAGACATTAGGGGGCACAATCTGAGGCATCTGTCAAACTTTTAAATCTGTAAGTTCTATAACTCATCAATTCCCCTCCTAGGAAAGCTAAAACGTTCCTGGAGTTTAACCTGAAACTTAGTCTGTGACAACCTAGAGAGGTGGGATGGGGTGGAGGAGGAAGGGGAGGAACATTCAAGAGGGAGGGGATATATATACACTTATGGCTAATTCATGTTACTGTACGGCAGAAACCAATACAACATTGTAAAGCAACTATCGTCCGATTAAAAATAAATTTTAAAAATAGCTTTAAAAACATGTTGATTCAGCCGAAAAAAAAAAAAAATTCCTATATACAACCAGGACACATGCACATGGACACTGACTATAGCACTGTTTAAAACAGGGAGCCACTGGAAAACTTTCCTATTCCAATTAGATCAATTATAATACATCTGTATTATGAAATATGAAGACATTGTGTTAAATGGAAAATGCAAGTTATATAAATATGAATGTTATGATTTTGCATATATTAAAAGAAAAACCTAAAATTGTGTGTGTGTGTATATATATGTAGACACAGGCGTATATGTATATATGGCACAAAAGGAGTGAAATGGGGAAAGAAGTGGCATGGGGGTAGAGGGGATTTTTAAAAAGAAACATTTTTTACTCTATAGACAGCAGCAGTGTCTTGACTTTTCACAACGATGTATATATTTTCCTCCATGAACTCAACTACAGATGTCCAGCCAGAAAAAAGAAGAATAGAAGGAAAAGGAAGTGAAGACAATGCAGATGCCTTGCACTCCACCTGGATGGGCACAAGCTCCAGGAGGGTGCATGGCTCTCAGGGGCTCCGTTCCTCCACATCCTGCCTAGTGTGCATGGACCACTGTGTGTACAGATACTTAGCTTCCAGATAGCACAGTAAGTTGTTCTGCCCCCCAATTTTCCCTGCTTTAAGGATAATAAAGGCTTTTTGAGATCGATTTTTAACTAGACACAATCTTCACCCTACTCACTGACTCTAGTTTAAGCTAAGTTCCTTTTAAGATGCGACTCTGCTGTAGGCATAGAATTTTAAACAAGACAAAATCCACCTTAGATGGAGGGCCAGAAAAAAAATTCAGATACCACCATTTACGTTATCCATACAATTGCCAAGTTTACTTACTGAGTCTCAACCTCTTCTCTGCCTTTGTTTTTCCAGAATAGAGAACTGCACTATTTGAGCCCATTAACCTCTGGCCTGTCTTCAAGTCTATGATGTTTTTCTTTTAAGGAGTGGCGGGCTATTAGAGCTGCATAAAATGTTCCAGGTATAGTCACAGGATGGTTTTGTATGATGGGTAGGGTTCTTCTGATCTGTCTCCAGTTGATTTCCTAGAATAACTGTGTTTGTGTTGGTCTTTTAGAACATACTGTCATCCCTAAGATGTCTCACTGCCACTGTGTGCGTTTGATTAATCCCTGGCTAAAACCATGGAATCCATTTTAAGGAACTGTCTTTTCCTGCTACCACTGGAAAACTACATCCATACAAATGTCCAAACTGAACCTATCTTTCTCAGAGAAAATCTATAAGTATTGTTTAACGAAGTATTCTATACTCAGATGACTGGTAAATAATTGTTAAACGAGGATGAGATGAGATGGTTGGATGGCATCACCAACTCAATGGACATGAGTTTCAGTAAACTCCGGGAGTTGGTGATGGACAGGGAGGCTTTGCATGCTGCAGTCCATGGGGTCGCAAAGAGTCGGACATGACTGAGAGACTGAACTGAACTTACTGCAAGGTAAAGAACTATCAACTATGGTTTATCTGCTAATTTAAGAAAAATGCTGGTTACAAGAGTAAAATTACCTTCTCTCCAGCTCCTGACACACAATGAATGCTGTTTCGTTTGTTTACATCCTGCCTTATTACAGAGAGAATCTGACATGACTCAGTCACTCAGAAGCCTACCCTCCAGGCTTTCTTAACTATATTACTACTTAGGTGTAGGAAAAGGGACAGATGGGAAGACTCAAAGGAACTAATGTTACTCTGGGGAGAGAAGCTCAGACGTAAGATTATAAGGAAGAGAAGACCAAAACTCGGGCTTTATCACATAGCCATATGATAGACACCAATTTACATTCTCCTGTCAGTGGAGATCAATGATCTCCTTATCCATTAATCAGATTATTAAGAGAGCAGAAAGGGGAAGCTGACATTCACTGAATGTCTACCAGATCAGCTACAACTCTGAACTGGCTGTTCTAAAGGGGACCCTCCCTGTATCCTTACCTTGGCTCATAAAGTCAGCCCTCTCCTCCTTAGTAGGTAACAGTGATCTTTCTCTACCCTCTCCTTCCTAACTGGTAAGCGTGGAAACTGAGCCCATATAACTCAGCCCCTTCTGGGTACCCTGGTGGCTCAGACAGTAAAGAATCTGCCTGCAATGCAGGAGACCTGGGATCGATCCCTGGGTCTGGAAGATCCCCTGGAGGAGGGCACAGCAACCCACTCCAGTATTCTTGTCTGAAGAATCCCATGGACTGAGAACCCTGGGGGCTACGTTCATGGGGTCGCAAAGAGTCAGACACGACTGAGTGACTATACTTTCACTTTCACTTCTAGGTTTGCTCTTTTCAAAGAGGATACACAAATACTCTGTTCCTCCAGAAAATAAAGGTCTACCCTTGGAGAGGTGTACAGTGAGAATGGGGTGGGAAAAAACCTGCAGGTCCTAATCTGTAGGTTCGGTTCAGGGGTAAGACAATAAAAAAAATCCCCCAAAGAGCCACAGTACGAAGTCATGGTCTCAAACTCAGCTTCACTTATAATAAAGTTCATGTTCCCATTTCCCTCTGCCTGTCTCTCACATCTTATTCCTTAACTCACTCTCAGGTCAAAGGAAAGATGGGAGTATGATTTATTTATAACCCTAAAACTGAAGGTCAGTGAGGTAGAGTGATTTGCCCAAAGTGCAAAGTTGGTTATAGAACCAAATTTTAAAGAGAATTCTGATTCCATATTTCCACACAGCTTCATCAAGGACTCATAACAGGGGGGAAAAAAAAACTCAATTATACTACTAACCTGACAAACAAATTTGACATCTGGTGAGGATCTATTGAAGGGTTTCGGGAAAACATAGAAGTTAAAAGACTTTGTTATATACCTAGAGAAAATAAGATAAAAGGAGACTTAGGGTGTTACATTATGCCATGACAAAATAATTCCCACCACTTGTTAAAACAACCTACTTTGAATCTGTGTAGTCATACTTAAAAGTGCAAAGGCCAAACTGAAACAGCAAAAAGTCCATGGAATGCTGGAAAAGGGAAATAAAATACCTGTCAAAACAGTGCTGTATAGTCGACATGAGCAACAGTATTTGCAATCAGGTAGGTTTTCTGATTACTCTACTTGACTTTGGCAGAATACTTCTGATCCAAACAGATTACACATTATCTATCAGAAGCATTATTAATTTATATACATTTCTTAATATTTTTCGCAACTAAGCACTTAGGCATCATCCAGAGCATCACAGTAAACCTATTTCCAAATGATTAAAATAACCACATCATATTTCCTGTAAATCAAATTAATAATGAAAATACTAAACCTTCCCCAAAATGTTTTCCAGCAAACAATTATTTTTGCTGTTGTTTTAAACACCACTAAATATCATTTCATAGCTGGGGTTGAGACGTTAATAAACAAGTTTGATGACTTTATTCCTCTATAATTTAACATATGCAAGATCAACATGGGAAAAAAAAAATAAGATTTTCTAGCACACCCACTTACCTTTTTAAGCTTCTGATACCTTTCTTCTGGAGTGTCAAAACCATTTGTTAATGCGGTGACTGAAGGTCCATCGCTGATTCCTAGATTTTAAGAAAAAAAAGTTTTAACCTATTAGTAAATGTTACTGGAAAAATATCAGTCAACTATTCAATGGCTCTATAATTTCGTATTTTTATGAATTAAAACTAACTGGAAGTGTTCTTTACTTCACTTTTTCAAAATCAGCATGAATTTCGCAGGCTAACAAGCCAAACCCTATAATAAAGAATTCAGAAATACGAATGTTTCAACTTGAGAATGGATAGTTTGAGTATCTAAAACAGATTTCAAACAGAGAAAACCCTACAGATATCTCACCAAAAAATTATTAGAACTAATAAATGAATTCAGTAGAGTTGCAGGATACGAAGTTAATATTCAGAAATCCATTGTAAATTTCTATACACTAATAACAAACTATCAAAAAGAGAAATTATAAAAACCATCCCATTGACAACTGCATCAAAAAGAATAAAACACCTAGGAATATATTTAACCAAGGTAAAAGACCTGTCTCCTGAGAACTATAAGACACTGGTGAAAGAAATTGAAGAAAACGTGAATAAACAGAAATGCTCATGAACTGGAAGAATTAATACTGTTAAAATGCCCATATTACCCAAAACAATCTATAGATTCGATGCAACCTCTATCAAAATACCTATGGCGTTTTTCACAGAACTAAACAAATAATCCTAAAATTTGGATAGAACCACAAAAGACCCTGAACAACCATAGCAATCTTGAGATACCACCTCACATCTGTCAGAATGAATGGCTGTTCTCAAAAACACAAGAAATAAGTGTTGGCAAGGATGTGGAGAAAAGGAAACTGTCATGCACTGTTGGTGGGAATGTCAACTGGCGCGGACACTATAGAAAACGGTATAAAGCGTCCTCAAAAATATTAAAAATAGAACTAATATATTTGGGGAAACAGTAGAAAAAGTGTCACACTTTATTTTTTAGGGCTCCAAAATCACTGCAGATGGTGACTGCAGCCATGAAATTAAAAGACGCTTGCTCTTTGGAAGGAAAGTCATGACCAACCTAGATAGTATATTCAAAAGCAGAGACATTACTTTGCCGACTAAGGTCCGTCTAGTCAAGGCTATGGTTTTTCCTGTGGTCATGTATGGATGTGAGAGTTGGACTGTGAAGAAGGCTGAGCACCGAAGAAGTGATGCTTTTGAACTGTGGTATTGGAGAAGACTCTTGAGAGTCCCTTGGACTGCAAGGAGATCCAACCAGTCCATTCTGAAGGAGATCAGCCCTAGGATTTCTTTGGAAGGAATGATGCTGAAGCTGAAACTCCAGTACTTTGGCCACCTCATGCGAAGAGTTGACTCACTGGAAAAAGACTCTGAGGCTGGGAGGGATTGGGGGCAGGAGGAGAAGGGGACAACCAAGGATGAGATGGCTGGATAGCATCACGGACTTGATGGACGTGAGTCTGAGTGAACTCCAAGAGCTGGTGATGGACAGGGAGGCCTGTCGTGCTGCGATTCATGGGGTCGCAAAGAGTCGGACACGACTGAGCGACTGAACTGAACTGAACATATGATCCAGCAATTCCACTTCTGGATATTTAGCAGAAGAAAACAAAAATTATTTTTTCTTCAATTCTAACTGAAAAAGATATATGCATCCCTAAGTCACTACAGCATTATTTACATTAGCAAAGACAGAAGCAACTTGTGTCCACGGATAAATGAATGGATAAAGATCCTATATATAAGTAAAGAAGATGCTGTGTGTGTGTGTGTGTGTGTGTGCGTGTGTGTGTGTATACACACATACATATGCATACATGGGGCTTCCCTGATGGCTCAGATGGTAAAGAATCTGCCTGCAATGTGGGAGACCAGCGGCTGAGAAGATCCCCTGGAGAAGGGAATGGCTACCCACTCCAGTATTCTTGCTTAGAGGATTACACAGAGAGAGGAGCCTAACAGGCTACCGTCCATGGGATTGCAAAGAATTGGTGTAAAGAAATATTACTCAACCATAAAAAAGAAAGAAAAAAAAACCTTGTAATATGGATGGACCTAGAAGGTACTATGCTGCTACTACTACTAAGTCGCTTCAGTCATGTCCCACTCTGTGGGACCCCATAGACGGCAGCCCACCAGGCTCCTCTGTCCCTGGGATTCTCCAGGCAAGAACATTGGAGTGGGCTGCCATTTCCTTCTCCAATGCATTAAAGTGAAAAGTGAAAGTGAAGTCGCTCAGTTGTGTCCGGCTCTTTGGGACCGGGCGGACTACAGCCTACCAGGCTCCTCCGTCCATGGGATTTTCCAGGCAAGATTACTGGAGTGGGTAGCTTCTCTGCTAAGTGAGTGAAATAAGTCAGACAAAGAAAGCAAATAATGATGATTTCACTTACTGATTAAATATTTAAAAAAAAGAAAGAAAGAAAGAAACAGAAAGAGACTTATTGATACTGAGAGTAAACTGATGGTTGCCAGAGTGGGGGAGGGGAGTGGGGGTGAGCCCAAATAGGTGAAGGGGTTTAAGAGGTACAAACTTTCACTTATAAAATAAGTAAGCCACAGCACAGAGAATATAGCCAATAATATAGCTGACAAGAACTTTGTATGATAACAGATAGTAAACCAGACTTAGTGAGGTAACCAATCCATAATGTATAAAAATATCAAATCACTATGTTCTACACTTGAAACTGATACAATTGGTTGATTATAATTCAGAAATTATAATTATATACATTATACATATAACTATATATATAATTAAGCAATTATAATCCAGTAATGGATTATGCCCAGTAAAAAAGATTATGCCCAACATGG
The DNA here is from genome assembly GCA_006410935.1 of Redunca redunca. NCBI lineage: Eukaryota > Metazoa > Chordata > Mammalia > Artiodactyla > Bovidae > Redunca > Redunca redunca. The sequence continues at coordinate 292,200 of SJYQ01002459.1, forward strand.
ATTCCTTTAGAAAGAGCTGAAGTCTTTGAAACATGTACAATTTGTAGCAAAAACAGCTATCTTTACCAAAAATTGGATACCTTTGATCCAAAAAAAAAAAAGAACCTTGCAATTATAACTGTTAGTTATACTAATGTAAGTACTAGATACATGTGTACACCCATGCCAAGGCAGGCAATGAACGCTTTCATTAATGCCTAAAGGAATACCCTTATTTATCTGCAGAAGTCCAACCCTAAGGTCGGTCACAAAGCACCAATATTGTATGAGTCCTCTTAGAGGAAATGTCTAAACTAGTCAAATTCATAGAGACAGAAACAATGATTGCTAGAGACAGAGGGGAGGGAGAAGCTGGGAATTACTGTTCAATGTGTAGAGTTTCAGTTCTGGAAGATGAAAAAGTTCTGTGGAGATGGACGGTGGGGATGGTGGCATTGCAGTGTGAATGTCCTACATGTCACAACTTTTAAAACCACTTGAAAATGGTTAAGAGGATACATTTTATGCTATGTGTATTTCACCATACACCAAAAAAGCCCTGACCCTAACTCTCAAGCTCTGTCCCACACTTTGTCCAGCTGTTTTTCAGCAGCATAAAAACCGTAGTCTCTTATCTGCAACCCTGAGAGTTTGAACAACCACAAACCCAATCAGGAAACCCACCGCACCTCTTTCGTGCTTTTGAAACGTTTCTGAGGAAACGTGGAGACTCATGCAACCTGACCCAGAAAAGTCAAATAGGGAGGAGCGACCAGCAGGTATAAGCCCAGGCC
>SJYQ01002462.1:0-23919 GCA_006410935.1 Redunca redunca
TCCCTCTGTAACTCATATCTTAGGGGGCATTTGAGACAGCACACCCGCTCTGCATGGAGGATTCTCAAGCCCTTCTCCGCACCTGGTGAGCCGCTCCATCCACACAGCTCAGGATGTACATCTTCCTCCACAGACTTGCTCCCCGCTCGCGCTTCTGCGCTGGAAGTTGCCGGCTCAGTCATCTTCCAGTAGCCCCCATGTCTCTTCTTGTTCATCTTCCATGTCTAATCAGTTATAAGTTTTCATGACTTTATTCCGAAACTCTTCTTTCGTATGCCCCTTCCTCCTTTCTCTGCCACCAGTACTGTACTAGTCCAGGTCTCATTGTCTGTTTTTAAAAAATATTTACCATTTTATTTTTAAAATTTAAAAACAAATTTTTGCTGCATCAGGTCTTAGTTGCAGCACGAGGGATCTTTCGTTGTGGAGTGTGGGTTCCAGAGCGCGTGGGCTCTATAGTTGCGGCACGTGGGCTTATTTGCCCTGAGGTTATGTGGGATCTTAGTTCCCCAACAAGGGATCGACCCTCCTTCCCCTGCATTGTAAGGTGGATTATTAACCACTGGACCACCAGGAAAGTCCCTCATTACCTGTTACTGCTTGGAATTCTGCAGTAACTTCCTAACTGGTCATCTGGCCCTGAATTTTCATAGGAGGTCATTTCGTTACCCTTCTATTTGACATTTCCTGAGACGGGAGGTATGCTGTACCCTAAAGGCAATAATACATCCCCACATTTGAAAACTCTAATTACTAGAAAGATGTTCCTTGTATTGAGTCAGAATCTGTGCCCTGCAATGTCCAGCTATTATTATTCCTCAGTTAAATGGGTGTAAACCCTTCAGGTGCATGCTTTTCCCCCTCCAGCATGTCTATTTGAGGCCAAATTAGTTGGTATGAATAGACACCTAGAAATAAGACAGGAGGGAGTCTGGATTCATTTTTCTATGGAGTTGAACCAAGAATGTGTGACCTGTCATCTTAGGATGAGAACACCTCAAACCTTTGTATATGTCAACACAGCCCTCATGTTCCCCACGTCCTTTCTGTACAGACTAAACATGTTTAGTTCTCTGTATATTTTGGGAGACTTGGATTCTAGTTTTCAGGCAATCCTTTACTGCAAAAGTCTAAGCGAGTCACGAAAATTCACGGCCTCGGTCATGTTTTCTTTTGTGAGATATACTTATTCTTGCTACCTCTTTAACTCCAAGGACATTGTATGATTCATGAGATATGAGTTGTATTGTATCAGGTGTCTTGTTCCTCTAAGTCCAGCTGCTGTTTCCCTGATGCTGCCCATGACATCTAACATGGTGTTTGTGTTTTTGTTTTTTTTTTTTAAATGATGAGTTATGTGGATGTCAAGGCCTTTGAATTCCTCTGAGAGAAATATATTCCTTTAAAGTGGCATGCATGTGACTTGTATATTGGAAACCATAACCATAATGTTGATGCTTGGCCAAAACCCATTTTGTGATGAATCATTTAGTTTTACTGAAAACCTACTGTATACTTAGCTCTGATATCTAATGCACTTTCAGAGACAGTTGTTAGTCATGTGCTATTTTGGAGAGAGAATTTGGAAAGTCATTTATTGCACACCCCACACGAAAAGGCTTTCTGAGTCTTTGAATTTTTCCCCACATATTTGGCACATCTCACTTTTCTTCCAATTACATCTCCTAGTGTCTTTCAGTCACAGTGCATTTTGTTTATTCAGTCATAGCTCACTTTTCTTCCAATTACATCTCCTAGTGTCTTTCAGTCACAATGCATTTTGTTTATTCAGCAATGCCTCGTGCATTTGAGGTGAAGTAACGAAAGGATAAAATTTGGGTTTGGGGTTTGTTTGTTTTTGTAAAGGATTGTATTTGAATTGATTTTTATTTTCTGATATTCTTATTTAAGAGCAAATAGGGCATCCATTTGGTGTATGGCTGTGTTCCAAGTCACTCATAATTTGAATTAAGATGTTGAATTAACAAGCTTGAATTGCCAGTGGTAAGGTTTCTGGTTTGGCGCTCTCTGCATCCTGAACTCTGGTCAACTGGTCTCCAAACCCTTATCCTGGGTCTGCCTTAGCCAGGGAAGTCTGTTTTTCATTCTCCATAGATGTTAACAAAGCACCACTCTTACTGAATGGAATCTCACTGCCAGACTGAGCGATTAATATTTCACTCGCATTGTCTTGTTTAGCCTGTGTGCCAACCCTATGAGAGAGGGGGTTATTATCAGAAGTCACTTGAGGACATGGTTAAAGGGAGCAAAACAGTTAGAGGAGGTTTTCATCAGTTGAACTGGTACTCGGCTTTCATTTGAAGCCCTTCATATCACTGACCCAATAAATGATTAAGTGCAACCAGGGACCTCCAGCCTTCATTGTAAGTTTGGGCACATCCGACTTCTCACCCGGAGGAACCAGAATACAGGGCTGCCGCACGGGGGTTACTTGGATGTCTGCTCCAGGAAACCATCATCTAAATTTGATCTAGAGGGGAGGGTACCCATCGCAGCTTTCAGCAGGGGCGGATGCTAACAAATGGCCTGTTGAAAATCTCATCGTGTTTCAGTGTATCTATTACCAGAGAAAGGTGAGACCCCCTTGGAGGTGAGCACTGAGTGAGCCCCTGAGTAAATAATCGTGTTTCAGTGTATCTATTACCAGAGAAAGGTGAGACCCCCTTGGAGGTGAGCACTGAGTGAGCCCCTGAGTAAATAATGCTTTGTCAAAAGGGTAAGAAACGTGATGGGCAAACCCACTGGGGCTGGGTTGTGGAGGGTGGTGTGAGGACCTCTTACAGTGTAGTGAGTGCATGGGGCGAGTTCTTTCACGTGTGAGTAACCTTTTGAAGGAAGGAAGAGCCATTTTCTTGTTGGATGTGCTGCATTCTGTCACACTTAGAATTCCTCCTGCCGTTTTCAGACCGAAATCAGTCTCCTTCAGTGAGAAATAATTTTCAATCCCTTGGTGTTTCATCAAAATGAAATTGAACTTCAAAAGCAATAGCTTCATGATCTAGCAGGATGGGAAGGTGCTGGGGGGAAGCCTTGCCCAGAGAATGATTGGGGATAAAAGGCAACAGGAGTTTAACATCAAAGGGAGCCGTGGGTACCAATCAGAATGATTCTAGTGTAATTAGTTTGGAATGGAGGATTAAGTTACCGCTGCCTGCTTAGTGGGTACGCTGCTTTAAGGCTCCAGTCTGCACAAATTAAAATGAGAGCAGTCTTTTTCATTTACACACATGGAAAGCAGAATTTTAGTGGGAATTTCTCAGAATCTTGATAAGCACAGAGGTCCACAGATATCCTCTTCACATTTCTTATTCATTGTTTCTGAGCCTCTTTTGATAAGGTTTGATAATGAATAAAATGAAATCTCTTGGACTTGGGCCTCGGAATGGGAGGGTGTTGTTGGCATTTTCCTTTGTGTTAAGAATCTGATGGCCCCTGTCTCATCCTTTGTCTGTGAAAAGGAAAGTCACCCAGAGTGAAAAAAAAATAAAGCATCTTAATTTAACAGCAAATTCCTAATCCGTTTTTAATGGCACTGAAGGATCTGATGTAAAGTGTGATAAATTACTCAGGTTTAATTATAAAATGGGAAAATGGCATCAAAACCCATCTGTAGAATCTTTGCTGAAGATTAGATTCTTTCTAGGATTTAGAAAAGAGAAATTTGTATCACCCAGGAACTTGAACATTAGCATCAAATTAAGTGAGGTGTTTCAGAAATCTCTTTGCCACTGATTCCTTTCTCAGAAGGATCCAGGCGCCCTCGCTGACCTCTGATAAGACAGAGAACACTGAGAACTTCAGCAGACCATCATGTGATTTATTGCTGTGCATTCCCTTCAGATGCCTCGCCTCTTCAGAGAGGCTGTAGCCCAGACCAGGCCCTGGGGTATTTCTTACTCACATCTGCATCTCCCCTGCAGTCTGTCCTGGGAGGAGCACAGTGGACACTCGGGAAGTCCTTGAGTTTCACTGAAGGCACAGTATTCCAGGGACTATCAAGTTCTTAAGACTACCTGATTGTTTCTGCAGAACTCTGGCCAATAGGATGAAATATGTGTGGGTTAGGAAGCTGCCCCCAAAGACTGCTTCACTGAGCTTTAATCTCAGGATTGAGAAGAGTGGGCTCAGAGGCAAGGGGCCCAAATGAGACCAGAGATCCCCATTTGTCAAGAGCGCAACACCACACAGGCCAAGAGGCCCCTGGGACAGTCCAGGGCCTTTCCCACCTAGCTTGTAGCGTACCTTTGTGTGAATTAGAATAAGGCACTGCTTCCCCGAGACACTCTATTGCCATCTGCCGGGCAACGGTTGTGTACAAATTTTCGATGGCTGTGCGTGAAGGGCCCCTCCTTAGATATCATGTTCCTGTGTCGCACACGTCCCTGAGCCAATGGCCAGGCCACCACTGTGTGCCCACCACTGTGCTGGGTGAGGCCGAAATGCCCAACTGCCCATGGCACGCTTTGCTTTTACCTACCAAATAGGAGACTTAAAATTTGAAGTTAACATTTCTTCTCTTTGGACTTTTAGTTGCAAAATTAAGTGTTTTCTTAAGTAGAGACTTTGGTTTTAGTCAGTTATTGGAGTGAGAAACTGTATTTGTCTAACCTCTCACCCCAGTGGGAAAAGTTGGATTAGTAATTCAAGCTTTTCTTCACTTATCTTTGGATTATAATAAAATATTTCTGGGAAAGCCATGAAAGCCAGCAAGTGTCAATCAAAGGTGACCCAGAAACCAGTATATGAATTGTTTCATTTCAAGGTCTTAGGATTGCCAACAAGCACCATCTCATTTCCTTCCATTCTACCTCGGATTGAAACAGCTGAGGGTTTGTACTAAAAATCGTTGGGCCTGAAACTGGTGGAAAAGTGGGTTTTTGTTTTTCAGCCTGTGGTTAAGGTTAAGAGTGCAGAAGTAATTGGGATTTATTCATTCTGTGCCTTCATGATCAATTTATGCTGGTTTTCAATGGTAAAAATACCAGTTGGATCTCTGAAAGCCCTTGATATACTTTGGAATGTGGTTATAAACTGGCCCACTGCTTAAAATTCAGCCCAAAGCAGTGGTTCGAAGGCGCTGAGTTTCTGAAATCTCCAAAGTATCTTATTTTTAGGTGGATTTACTTTATAAGACAGTCCTTGGTGAGGCTTCAGAATACTCCAGTAAAGATGATCGACAGTGTGGTTTTTCCAAGGTAGGGGAGCTCCAACTCTTCGTGTGTTTACAGCATTTGCTAGGGATCCAAATGGTGCAGCCATCACATCATCACATGCAGGTGTTCAGCGCATTTCAGATGAGGGTCTGTTTACCTGGACGCCTGTGTTGCCCTGGCTCCAGCCAACTTAGGGACAGTGCATGGCAGACCCAGAGGGGTTTCCCACCAGCTCATCAGAGGACATCGTCCTTGCTCAGAAGTGAGACCAGTTTTACTTGCAGTGAGACTGATACTTTTGTTTGTGATCGTAATTTCTGGATGAGACTTCTGGAGAAACGTGACCTGTGGAGTTGTTTGGTTGAACCTGACGAGCAGCCTGGACTGTGGTGCATCTCTCCCTCAGCTGAGAAAATCATCCCTGTGCAGAAGAAAGAGACTTTTGTTTGAGAGCCTGATAGCTTTCTGGCTGTTGTGGCCTGATGTTCTAAACTAGAATAGAATAGCCCAGAAACTCCCTCCCTCCCTCTTTACTCCCTCACTCCTCTTTTCTTGTGCACATTTCTGTCCGTCCTCCCTTTTTATCTTAAGCAAGTCAATTCCCAACCTTGACCATAGAATGAATGACTAGAAAATCATCCCAGTCTTAAAAATTCAACAAAAAACATGTTGATGACTAAGCTGCCTGGGCCCCAAAGGGCACGTCATCTCTGTACCAGGACCTCTCAGCCCTTGCACAAAACACACAGCTTCCCTGCACTCTCAGGCTGCTTCCCTGTCCTGTGTGCTGTGGACGTGTGACCGCTGGAGCAACTGCATGTGTGTGTTCATACGGAGACACATGCCACCAAGGGATGGTGCCTTCTTACAGGTGATCAGCTTCACTCTGCACAGATGGAAGCATTTAGCGGCACTCAAAAACCCAGCAACTATTAACTTGGAACTGAAATGAACAGAATAAACCCACCTACACCTGAGTAGAAATTGGTAGTTTCAACTCCTGGCTTCTTTACTCCATTAGAGCTAAATTCTCTAAAACCTTCTGATGGATTGTATAATTCTTTTTTAAAAAAAATTCTTTAGTGGGTGAAGCAACTCTATTTTTGTAGCTAAGAGGCATCTTTAAAGGGGCTTCAAATTCTACATTGTACCATATGAGCATATACTATGTACTAGGCACGCTGCCAGGTCCTTTTTTTTTTTTTTTTTTAATGTCAGGTACTTTGAGGTCAGGTAGCCCAGTGAAGTGGGTACTGTTACCCCCAGATGTAGACAGACACAAGTTAAGAGAAGTCTAGAAAGGTGGCCAAGATCATCTGTTCTTTTTTTTCTTCCAGTTTTATTGAGATATAATTGACATATAGAACTATATAAAGTGTACAGCATAATGATTTGACTTACATACATCATGAAATGATTATCGCAGTAAGTTTAGTGAACATCTATCATCTTGTATAGATTTAAAAAAATAGAAGAAATGTTTTGGTTTCCTTGTGATGAGAACTCAGGATTTACTCTCTTAACATACGTGTTAACATTTGTAACATACATGCGTATGTGTTCAGTCACTCAGTCGTGTCCAACTCTTTGCAACCCCATGGACTGTAGCCCACCAGGCTCCTCTCTCCATGGGATTTCCCAGGCAATAATACTGAAGCAGTATTAATTTATCGTGTTGTACATATATCCCTGGAACTTATTTATCTTGAACTTTTTGATTGCTTTCATCCAATTCTCCCTCCCCTGACCCTGGCCTCTAGTAACTACAAATTATGTAATGTAATGATTTGATATTTCTGTACATTCACATGATTACCATGATAAGTTTAGTTAGCATTTGTCAGCATACAAACATATTGCATAATTCTTGACTGTATTCCCCCCACTGTACATTCCACCCCCTGACTCATTTATTTTGCAACTGGAAGTTTACTTCTTAATCTGCCTCACCTATTTATCTCCTCCCCCAACCCCACTCCCTTCTGTTTGTCTCTGTATCTATGAGTCTGTTTCTGTTTTATTGTCTTTTCCTGACTCATTTCACTTAGCATGATACCCTCTGGGTCCATCACGTTGTCACAAATGGCAAGGTTTCTTTTTTTATGGCCGAGTTACACTCCATTGTGTATATATGCCAAGTCTTCTTTATCGATTCGTCTACTGATGGGCACTTGGATTGCTTCCGTATCTTGGCTATGGTAAGTAACACAGCAGTGAACACAGTGGTGCATAATGTTTTTCTAGTTAGTGTTTTTGTTGTCTTCAGATAAATATCCAGGAGTGAATTGCTGAATCTTATGGTAGTTCTGTTTTAAATTTTTTGAGAAGTCTCTGTACTGTTTTCCACAGCTTCTATACCCATTTACATTTCCACCAATAGTGCACCAGGAATCCCTTTTCTCTAACTTGTATTATCTGTTGTCATTTTGATAATAGCCATTCTGATTGGTGTGAGGTGATGTCTTATTGTGGTTTGGGCTTACATTTCCCTGATGATTTGTGATGGCAAGCATCTTTTCACGTGCCTGTTGGCCATCTATTAGGTCTTATTTGGAAAAATATTTATCTAGATCCTCTACCCACTTAAAAAAGTCAGGTTGTTTGGTTTTTTGCTCTTGAGTTGTATGAGTTCTCTGTATATTTAAAATATTAACCCCTTATCAGATATATTGCTTCCAAGTATCTATCTAGCAGGAGACCTTTTCATTTTGTTAATAGTTTCCATCGTTGTGTGAAAGATTTCTAGTTTGATGCCGTCCCATTGGTTTTGCTTTTGTTTGCCTTGCCTGAGGAGGAAACAATTATGAAGACTGATGTCAAAGAGTGCACTGTCTGTGTTTTCTTCTAGAAGTTTTTAATAGTTCAGTTCTCACATTTAAGTCCGTAATCTGTCTTGAGTTTATTTCTGTGGTGTGAGAAAGGAGTCTCATTTGATTCTTTTACACGTAACTGCAGTTTTCCCAACACCATGTATTGAAGAGGCTGACTTTCCCCCACTGTGTATTCTTGTCCCCATTGTCATTGATGAATTGCCCATGAAAGCATGGGTTCATTTCTGGGCTCTCTATTGCATTCCATTGACCTATGCCTGTTTTTCATCACCCGTTCTTGACCAGCCTTCAAACTCTTTCTTTTTTTCCCCACCCAATGACAAGGAAGCTGCCACGTGGAGGGCAAGAAGGCAAGCAGGGTTCCAGGCAATAAGTGGTTACTGGATACACGCTGTGTGCCAGTCACAGGCTAGGCTCTGGGAGCCAGAGACTAATGAGCCATGGCCTCTGGCCCCCAGGAGCTCATGCCTGGCAGAGAGCCTTGGCCCCACTGTGCAGTGTGTGACGGTGGATTCCCTGCCCCTTTGGATGTAATCAGACTAATTCAGTGTGGCTTTCAAGGCCCTGCCTCCTTGTCTGTCTCTCCTCTAGCCTCTCCCCATTCGCCAGCCTGGGCTCCAACCAGGCTGCACAGTGGCACTTACAGAGGGGTTGCTGTTTCTGGACCACAGGACGAGAGTACGGAGGAGGGATGTAAGAGACTGTGTGTTTGGGAAGTTGGGGAAGGTCCCGGTGACCAGGGCCCTGGTCAGTGCACCTCAGAAAGGGAGCTCACGGCCAGATGGAGAAGGGCATCTCTGGCCTTTGGATTTTATTTGTAGAATACCATGACCCAAAGGAACATGTGGACCCTTTAAATCAAGTCCAAAAAACTTAAATGCCCCAAATCTGATGACTTAAGGGTTTCCTTGGTGGCTCACTGGTAAAGAATCTGCCCGTGTTGCAGGAGACCTGGGTTCGATCCCTAGGTCGGGAAGATCTCCTGGAGAAGGGAATGGCAATCCACTCCAGTATTCTTGTCTGGAGAATTCCATAGACAGCGGAGCCTGGCAGGCTGTAGTCCATGAGGTCGCAAAGAGTTGCGCACGACCAAGCTACTAACACTTTCATGGATTCCGCCGCAAATAGCAGTGCCCTTGTGCATTCTCCCCATCAGTGAAGCCTCTGCCACTTATTTCTGGAGACCCACAAAGATGTCTCCACTCATGTATCCACACCTTCTCTTGACCTGGGCCTTCTATCGAATTCAGACCTGGCTCCCAATATGAGATATCAGCATATGGCCAGGGTGGTGCTTTAGCTCACGGGGCTGTGAGAAATGTGATGTGTTCAAAGCTCAGGAATCTGGGAGGAGAGGGCAGGATGCATGTCTGTGCCCCTTATGGACCAGGTCTGAGCCCTGGGAGAGTGCAGACCAGATGTAAGAAGCCCGTCTGTTTGAGGGGAAGAGGGGTTGGGAGAGACTGTGACTCATGTCAGCCCTGGTGGGGCACCCCTTGACTAAAGTCCCTGAGCAGGAACTATAGAAGTCTGTAGCTTTGTAGGCGGCAGTTGTACCACTGGACCATGGAGGTAGGGAAATTGTCAGGAGGCGATTGTGAAGGTTCAGGGAGAACAGGACAGGGTAACTTTCATGGGGATTAGAATGGACCTTAGTGAGAGGGAGAATCAGGAATTGCTTGATCAGTGGAAGTTCTCATGTGAGTAATGAGGGCAGAGGACGTGCCAGTGTCTGGGGGGGGGGGGAAGAGCAGGCTTTCCAGAGAAGATGAGTTCCGTTTATCCATATCGACATCTGAGCTCTGAAGTGGATTCTGGTAAATATCCTACCACAGCACCAGCTCTAAAGGCTGGAAATGGGGATCTGGGCATCATCAGCACCTTTCAAAAGACTGAACTGGCCTTGTGCCACTACCCCCAGCCCCTTCCAGTCCCTTCTGCTCACTGCAGCCAGATTGATCTGTCTGAAAGCATCTCTTTCTTTGTACCTGTTGCCATCCCGGGCAGAAATTGTCAACAGCCCTCACTGTCTGGAGTGTGGAGGGCTAAGCCCTCAGCCTGCAGTGCCCCTCTGTCTGATCCGTCCTATCCCCACCTTCCTAGCTCAGGACTTCTCTGGTGACAAGTGACAGGAGTCCAGTGCAAACTAACTGAGGTCACAGGGGAGTTTACAAGTTGATGTAATCCCCTGGGGTTAGGGACATGCATGCCACTTACACTTGCATCTCTTGCTCCTCTTCTCTTCCCACAATGATTTCATTCTCCCAGCCCAGTCTCATCCACACTGTGGGTCAAAAAATGAAGCAACCTCCGTACTTCCAGTCTCATGATGTTTTCAGAGCAGGTGGGGTGTCTTTTACTCAGTTCACTTAGAAAGATCCCAGGAAGAACTCTGATTGGGCCAGCTTGGGTCAGCCAGCAATGGCCAGGGAAGTAGGTCTGAACCACATACTTAGAGAAACGATGGAGCTCTCTTGGCGAGGAGAAAAGTGATGTTGTGACCGGATGTCTCTGCCTGCTTCAGCCCTCTCCACCCCAACCAGAACCTCTATCTGATAAAGCCCAGGTGCTCTTAGCTCAAATGCCCACAGCACTCTCTTTCTTCTCAAGTTTTACCCTCAAGGGCCAACCCTGATATCCTATCCTCTCCTTCCTCCTCCCTATCCCATAGGGAGCCCTTTTGTCGCAGAGGAAAATCAAAGGATCAACAGGTGGTGTAACTTCCCCCAGACTAAGGGGCTGGAGGGGCAGGGTAAGAATTCACTGCTGCCTTCAGTGCTCAGGGATGTGTTGAACCTTTCCCTGTGTCAGCTTCTAGGAGACTGTGCCCTTGTGAGGGTGGGCCCCATGCTTCACTGCCCACCAGCAGCCTGTGCTGTGCTTAGTCACTCAGTCTGTCCAACCCTTTGCAGTCCCATGGACTGTAGCCGGCCAGGCACCTCTCTCCGTGGGATTCTCCAGGCAGGAATACTGGAGTGGGTTGCCATGCCCTTCTCCAGGGGATCTTCCAGACTCAGGAATTGAACCCGAATCTCCTGCATTGCAGACGGATTCTTTACCAGTTGAGCTATCTGTCAGTGGCCCCACGATGGCGCCTCACAATCTTCCTTTCCACACACAGCTCCCAGCCTGGGGACATGGTCTTTCTATGACCTTGCACAATTTAAAATTCTGTGGGAACTGGGAAGCTTTTCTTACAGGCAGGGAGAGAGTAAAATAAATATTAATTATAATGCAGATGCCATCTTTTTCTAATCCTCTCAACTGTCTCCTACACACAAATGAGCTGCCCTGGGCCTTTCCCATCCATTGCAACTGCGGTACACACATCTCCCTCATCGCCCCCCAACTCGCCACCCGCAACCCCCGCCCCGCCCCCACACTTACTAACGCAAACCTCCTGAGAGGCTGGGTCCCATTGTTATGCCTGATTTGAAATGCAGGATCACACATCACACAGGCCTCTCAAGACCCGAACTGTTCCTCCCCTGGCTGAACCAGCTTTTCTTCCTCGGAGAACTGTTGAAATGTAGGTTTCCTCATTAATCGAAGTTCCCAGCACGTCAGCGGAGCTGGCTCTGTGCCTCCAGAATGTGTTTTCCAAGCATCTCCTGGGCTCCAGCTGTTCCAGCAAGTCAAGACCAGACTTGCCTGCCATGTGAGGCTCCAGAGATGTGCATTCCAGATTAGAGTGATTTTCAGAGCCAACCTCAGCAAGCCAGGACTGGTCCTGGCCACGAAACTGAACCACCTGGGGCAGGTGCACAGTGAGGTTCTTAAGAGGAATGAAGTAGACAGTGGACAAGTAGACAAGTACCAGGCTGCTTTCCTCCCAAATACCAGCCCGCCCCCTTCATCATGGCTGTGCATCAGACCGTAAACATCTCAAACGTAAACCTTCCATTCTAGCTAACCAGACTAGTGTTCTGATACGTCTATAAAAACCATTAACAGTGCTGTCTGTGTACCATGGTATAAGTGCTTCACAGATATTGATCCATTTCATCCTATCAACCTCTCATCATGCATTATTATCCTCATTGTGAAGACCGGGAACTCTACAGAGAGGTAAAGTCACTTGCCCTAAGCCACTCAGCTGGTGAGTGGCACAGTGGCCTGTGGATGTGCCGGGCAGGCTGGCCCGAGCTCGTAAAGGCTGTGCTGTAACATTCATTGGTATTCAGTTCAGTTCAGTCGCTCAGTCGTGTCTGACTCTGCGACCCCNGATTTCTCAAGAGGCAGGTCAGGTGGTCTGGTATTCCCATCTCTTTCAGAATTTTCCACAGTTTATTGTGATCCACACAGTCAAAGGCTTTGGCATAGTCAATAAAGCAGAAATAGATGTTTTTCTGGAACTCTCTTGCTTTTTCCATGATCCAGTGGTTACGGTTATGGAAATGCCAGCAGTAGGAAAATAGTAGTTAGGCTCAGATTTCCATGAGAAGCAAAAATTATAGTAATTTATGAACTTTCCAGCTACTCTTCATTGTGGTTGGATAGTTGTGGACCTCATCCATTCCTTCCTTTGCCATAGTTATCAGCTTACCTGCCTCTCATCTCAGACCTCAATGCTAACGACTGGGACCAGATGAAGTTTTAGAAGTGGAGCCATGTGAGTGGGTAATTCTGACACAGTAGTTACTAAGCCCTCTCTCCCTCCCTCCCTCCTTCCTTTCCTTCCTTCCTTCCTTTTCTTTCCTAATCAAGTTACGCTTATTGCTTAATTTACGTACACAGCACTTTTTCTTACACCCTTCTGTCCCCCTCCTAAAAGTAAGCAACTGCTCTCAGATCTCTGATGGATCCAACTCAGGCAAGATGTGGAGTAGAAGATTTATGTCCAGACTGTATCTTTCTGTTATAGGGCCTGCGAGTGGGATTGGTCCCTAGAATGAACCTGGCAAGGCTCGTGGGCAGATTGTTCTTGATCCAAAGCCTAGCATCTTCCCTCCCTCTGGAAGTTGTGCCCCAGCTGCTGTGTGCAGAGGAGTTCGGGGTGGCCAGAGCCTCTGCTGGTGCAGAGAAACCCAAGTCCCTTGTCTCTTGTCTCCCCTAAAGATAAGAGGCTTGAGAGACAAGGAATCAGACTTGTCTTCTTGGAATGAAGATCAAAGTTAAGGACAAATGGAGAATTTGAGCCTGAAGAAAAAGTTGTACAACTATAAGGTGGTCATTAGTAACATCTATAGCATCTGTTTGAGAGACTGATTATTCCTGATTATTTCTGTGCTATCTCTGTGTGGCAGCTGAAGAATGTAAAGTCCAAAGGGCTAGTGAGCAGTGCACTTCTGTCCAGTGTAACCCTCCTGAGAGCAGAGCTGAAATTATACTTGCTTGGGTGCATGGTGCCCACTGCAGATTGAGAATAACTTGCGTCCAGCCAGTCTTTGAAACACAGTGAATTCAGAAGATGTGTGTGGAAACACATGTGAAAGAGCTGGAAGAGATCAGCCTGGAGAGAAGGCTGTGGGGACTCGCCCGGGTGTGAAAGGTGTGCTGTGTCCTCCCTATTTTCCCAAGATCGGAAGCTGTCGGAGGGCTGGGACCTGCCCCTCGTGCAGGCTCTCATGCTGCATTCTCGGCTGTGCATAAACGGTGTATGAGGGACAGCTTCTCTCATCTAGGCTCTCCTTAGAAGGTAATTTAAGGAAGGGTGGGAGGATTCATTAGTAGTATCAGTTAGAATTTCAGAGGACCATGCAAATGGGAGAAAAACCAGGGGGGTTCAGGATGGGGGACACCCATGGCTGATTCATGTGAATGTATGGCCAAAACCACTACAATACTGTAAAGTAATTAGCCTCCAATTTAAAAAAAAAAAAAAAAAAACATTGCTGAGGTACTGTTGTGTTACCTTGAATCACTAGAGTTTACTTCATAGCCAGTAAGACCCCCAAATTATCCAAGATGGCAGCATTTCAGAAGAAATTTCAAATGCCTGCCGGATGGGAGCAGTTACGTGGAAGGGTGCGCCGTTAGCAAAGGTTCTGTTGTCTGGGGGAAACCATCCAAATTCTGCCGAGTGTTGCAGGTCTGGTCATTCCTGGTCCCCAAGGTGCACAAGTAGCAGTCACAGTGCAGTCAGATGGGTACATTTTGCCAAACTTTCTTATATGGTCACCCCTCACCACCCATGGGGTTGCTAGCTGATCAAAATGCTTACCCACAGTGGCAAAATCAGAGTCACCAAGGTCAAGAGTTCATAAAACAGGCACTTGAGAAAAATAAAATATATGCTTAAAACTACAAGTGAAAGTTCTAGAAGGAGTCCTCCCTCCAAATAACCACTATTTCATCATGAGGGTGATTAGTCACCTGTGGGTGACTGTTGAATCTCCTCTTCAGTTGTTTGGGAGACACTGCCCATGTCATCTGCTGAAGCAGACGCTCCCAGCAGCCTACCTGGCTCCTTTTAATGCGGTAGAACCAGCCCTCACCAGCTTGAAATAAGGAGCCCTTTGCGGTTCTTGCTCACTGTGGCTCTGTCTCCCCCCTCCCCTCTCCCCTCTATCTCCCCATCTCCCTCCTTTTTCCTTCTCCTCCTCCTCTTTTAAAATACAAGTCTAGACAACTGTGTAACCTCCTGACTTTTCACAAATTATGCAAGAGCTTAAGGGCTTATTTTTTGAAGTCTGGTTTCTGTCCCAGATTATTTGAGAGGGTCAGTCTTTCTGATCTTTTCTCTCTAGGTACCTCCCTAGAGTGCCCCGCCTCTCAAGTCCATATGGGAAGAGAGCAGTAATTGTGGACTTTCCTCTAAGGACTTAGGACAGAAGTAACAGCTGATTTTATATTTTTGGTAACAAGTGTGAACAATATTATGTCAAAACCTAGAGGAAAAGATTGTCATGTATAAAGTGTTAAAAACAACTTTGATATTGATGAGATGCTGAGAAAGAGAGAGAGGGTGAGGGTGGTGGAACGTGGCCTGGGTGTTGGGAATCAGGGAGCAAGGAGAATGCAAACAGAAGTATGGCAATAGCTTTAGGGGTTAGGGCGAATACAGTTTCAGTGGAGGGTTACGCAGAGGATGGGACCTGCTGGTTGCCGCATTTTCAGGGCTCAGGACAAGGGATTTAGGCTCGGCATACAGATTGCCACGGTGGCTAAATAGAGGCCTGGGTCACAGTATCAGCTAGGATTTAACTCAGCTGCTAGTGACAGGAACACTCAAAATAACAGGCTTAAAAAAGGTTACATGGAAGACCTGGAAATGGGCAATCCAGGGCTGGGGTGTTGGCCTTACTGCTGTGAGGGACCTGGGCTTGTTCAGGCCTTCTGCCCGCCCCACCCCCACCCCCATTCCTGTGGCTTGGCTTCTTCCTCATGGTCCAGGATGGTGTTGCAGCTCCAGCCATCACATCTCAGCTTGCAAGTCCCACCAGTGTGGCAGTTTATCTTTCTTTGGCCAGAACTTGGTCATGTGGCCGCACCTCCCAGTAAGAGGGAGATTGAGGAATATCATCCTGTAGCTGTATGGCAACACACCCAACTATAACGGGGTTTCAGATAATTTAAGAGGAAACAGAACTTTCATAACTAAGAAAAGCCACAGGCCTTCTTCATCTTGGGTTATCTGCTCATTCAGTGAGTAGGGAGTACCCGACGTGTTCAAGCACTTCTCGAGGGCAACAGCGAGGTAGGCAGGTGGGCTCTGGTCTCATAAGCTGATTATCTGGCAGGAGGTGAGACAGACAATAAACAAATAGCACATGTGGCCTGGTTGACAACCTACATTCTGTACTCAAGTCTTCCCCAGGAGCTCTCTTCAGAGGTACCTGTACATAATTAATGATCGAAGCCGACAGTGTCAGACATCACTGCTAATGCCTGCGGGCGCCACGGGCAGCCAGCATCAGCATCGCTTTGATAGGAATTCAGCTCATCCATCAAACACTCCCGAGGGCCTGTGCTGTGAGGAGTGGAGGGGAAGGGGAGAGGGGAGAAGTAAATAATTAGTAAGCCAGAGCCTCACCTCGAAAGCAGCCGGGGAGTCATTCTGCTGCCAGCGCCCTCGTGGGTTGAGGATAAGAATCCAGCAGTAAGATCCCAAGTCTTTTTCTTATTGTTTTTTTTTTTAATTTTATTTACTTTCTTCTGGCTGTGCCAGGTCTTCATTGCTTGCAGGCTTTTCTCTGGTTGCAGCGCTCCACCGTCTCATCTCAGTGGCTTCTCCTGTTACAGAGCACAGGCTCTAGGCTGCGCCGGCTTCGGCAGTTGAGGTCCTAGGCTCTAGAGCACCAGCTCAATAGTTGTGGCACACGGGCTTAGTTGCTCTGCGGCCTATGGGAACTTCCTGGATCAGGGATCAAACCTGTGTCTCCTGAATTGGCAGGTAGATTCTTTACCACTGAGCCACCAGGGAAGCCCCCAGGTCTTTTCCTTGAGTGAAGGCAGTTTGGGGGCTCTTTCCTTGCTAAGGTGCAGGGCAGAATGATGAGGATAGTTTTGTGAGTCCTACAGGCTTTTGAGGCCAACCTGGGGAAATTGAGAAAATACAAGGACATGACCTTTTCCTTCTTGTATGACCTTTAGCCATAGTCCCTGAGCCTGGTTTTGCCAGGAACCCGGCAGGTGTCCAAGCTCAGTTCATATGTTGTAAGTGGGTGTGGGTTCTAAATTAATCCCCAGTGAGTGCTACCCACCCAGAACTCCTGTCCAGGCCGCTGGGCGAAGACCTAGATATAGTGATTCTCAAATTGCCTGAAGGGAAGAGTCAGTTCTTTAAGTTTCAATTTCCAGTCTGTTATTAAAAAAAAAATGAAATATTAGAAAAATGAAATTAAAATTACCTACAAAACACAAACTCAGACTTCTATGAGTAGATGCAGGAGACATTATTCTGTCCAATTGCTCTAAACATTTCTGAAAGCAAACTCAATCCTGAACTGGAGTTGGCCAGTAGCAAAAAATTCAGGTCATCAAGGCAGCACTTTGGACAGTGTTATCCCTCCAGGGCCGGGGGGGACCGTGTCCTTCCCAGCTGTGTGTCAGGACAGTTCAGAAGGAGAATGAGGAAGCTCCCTAGGCAGCTTCGATGTTCCTCGTGCCCCACACATCTCTCTCCCTGCTGCCCCCAACCCTGCTCCCCACGTTTTCAGCTGCTTCATGAGCAGACCGATAAAAGGAACAGCTTGGCTAACTCTGCTGTCATAGTCCCTGTGTGCAGGTGAAAATTTTACTGCACACTTGCAGCCAGAGAAATGAAAGGTCACAGCTAATTGTAATCATTATCCAGGCTCCCCTACCTGACCGGGGCTTTGGGCATATACCGCTTTGATAGCAAAGCGGCTGACTGCAAGGCCGTCTTCTCCAGGTGGCTGGCCTGGGCTCGCCAGTCTGAGCAGGGCGGGAAGGTCAGCGGTGACTGGGGCCCCTGTGTTGCAGTTCTCCAAGGAGAGGCACGCCATGGACAGGACCCCCGAGAGGCTGAAGAAGGAGCTGGAGGAGGAGCTGCTGCTGAGCAGTGAGGACCTGCGCAGCCACGCCTGGTACCACGGCCGCATCCCCCGACAGGTACCGCCCGCACGCAGGCCATGTGCCCGGCCGCTAGGAGCAAGCTCCAGCTCAGCCCAAACGAAATAACATGAAGTGGCTTGCGGCGACTTAACGTAGGCCCGCTTCTAAGGAGATCTTGGGAAGAGCTAAGGTCAGGAATGCAAAGTCCATTTGCCTGTGGCCAGTGAGGGGATGAAGGAAAAGCAGGTGTTCTGTGGTCTGTAAACACGGGCCCAGTGGGAGGCAGCCATGCAGGGTGGCACCTCGGGGAATATGAGGGCAGGCTGTGGTTCAGCTAATTGAACTCTTGGCCAGCTGCCTGCAGCCTCATACCCTGTGGAGCCTGCTTCCTTCTTAAGGCCATGGTTTAATTTCAGGTGAAAAGAGGGTATCAGCAGGGCAGGTAACCCAGAGAAACAGGCTGCCTGTGCCCTAGTGGGGCCGGCAATTATTCATTCTCTTCCCTTCCCCTATCCGGCCCCTGGCCCAGAAATGGGGAAGAGGAATTATACCAGCAGCCACAGACTCATGGCCAGAATATACTTTGTGTGATTGTCCTTTGGGTCCTAGCCATGAATAATGGTTTTGTATTTAATAGTATAGAAATTGAAAAATAAGTGCAGAATTGAGGTATAGAGTTTTCCTTGAGTTTTTATTATAACATGATCTGACCAGTCTGTCACTCAGGACCACAGGACAGGAAAGGGGAGGGTGGGGGAGGGGGCATCATATTGTGAATGGGTTTGTTTTTTTTTTAATGTAGCAGATTCTCAGCACCATCAAGGAAATAATTCTTATTTCAACTTTGTTTTTCTTTTCTTTTAGCTTAAAATTGATTATAGAAAATAGAATATACAAGAAGCAAATTAAACTCTCACCCATAATTCTCCCTTCTGGAGATAACCACTATGAATATTTTGATATAAATCCCTGCCAGACTTTCCCAAATCAAGCTTGAGCTCATTTTGCCTATAACTTAGCAGCCCGCTTTCTTCCCTTAATCATATAACCTGGGAATTTTCTCTTGCTATGAAATGTTGTTCTCAACCAGCCCTCATTGTCTGCATCCATTGTATGTTTGCTGCACTCTGTGTTGGGCACTCTCCCAACACTCTTTAAGATGACTACCACGTTCATCACTATCATTATTTCCTCAGGCTCAATTCCAAGAAGTGGAATTTCTGTGTGAAAACATTTTTAAGGCTAAGATGCAATTTTAAGGTAACCATGGTAACATACTATTCTGAGCTAGCTGATCAAATGTTGGCAGATCCTGGAAAACTTGTCAAAGTTTATAAATCTGATGTCTGTCATCACCATCATTCTCCTTATCATAATCATAAAATTTGTTTCCCACTTGCCATGAGTATAAATTTTCAGCTATACATCATCTAGATTGTATATCTAAAGACTGTAACAATAATAATGATCATTATAGTTAACTCTTAAGAGCTTCCCTGGTGGCTCAGATGGTAAAGAAGCCACCTGCAATGCAGGAGACCTGAGTTCGATCCCTGCATTGGGAAGATCTCCTGGAGAAGGGAATGGTTACCCACCCCAGCATTCTTGCCTAGAGAATCCCATGGACAGAGGAGCCTGGCAGGCTATATGGTCCATGGGATCTCAAAGAGTCAGACACGACTCTGACTAACACATACATAGTTAACACTTTACTCCTTTAAATCTTTATAGCTACTCTGTAGGAGATATTATCCTGGTTTACAGATGATGTAATGGAGTGTAACTTGTAACTTGTCTCACAGAAGAACCAGAATGCAAAACCCAGACAGACTAGCTATGGGAACAACCATTCTATGACACAGTTTGAATTCTCCTTTTGTTACAAACTTCAGTATCCTTATAGCTAACTTTTTTAACGTCGACTATGTTCCAGTCACTGTACTAGTGCTTTGTGTATATTATGTGGCAGTGGTTTAGTTGCTAAGTCATATCCAACTCTTGGCGAAGCCATGGACTGTAGCCTGCCAGGCTCCTCTGGCTGTGGGGATTCTCCAGACAACAACACTGGAGTGGGTAGCCATGCCCTCCTCTTCCCAACCCAGGGATCGAACCCAGGTCTCCTGAATTGCAGGCAGATTCTTTACCAACTGAGCCCCCAGGGATGCCTCAGATATTATGTATGTGAATATATAACCTTCCCAATAACTCTGTGGGATGGGAGGCTGGCCACTTTGTTCTAGGCCTGCAGAATAATCCGTGTGCCCCAGAGCTACTCTCAGAGGTCTGGTTCTACTGTCCCTGGCTTCCACCTGCATGCAGACCCTCCTCCTCCCTACCCACCAGGCCTGGAGAGGGGTTTCTTTGGAGAGGGCTCTGAGGATGACCCATAGATGACAACCAACATCCTCCTCCAGGTGCTGCAGGGAGAGAAAGAATCAGACCTACCAGACACAACTTTTCTTATTTAGTTTTTATCACTTCACATCCTTCAGGTCTGCATAGATGTCATCTTCTGATACCCTCCTAACCACCGTATTTAAAAGGACAGCCCCCATCCCAGTGTACTTTTTCCTTAACTTTACAACATCTGACATAGCATACCTGTTCCTTTTTTGTCCTACTAGAATAGAAGCTCTCCAGTGAAAACAGAAGCTCTGAGCCAGTGGAGGCTCAGCTTCATTCACGATATAAGTGCAGTGCCTGCAGTAGTGCTTGGCACACAGCTGGTGCCATTCAGTCACATCCGACGCTGCAGCCCCATAGGCTGCAGCACGCCAAGCTTCCCTGTCCTTCCCCATCTCCCCATCTCAAACGCATGTCCATTGAGTCGGTGATGCCACCCAGTAGGTGGTCAACAGATAGTTCATAAATGAATGAATGAGTCCTCTCAGAATTTGACAAAATAAAGAGCCGACTGAGGAAGAAGAGACATTATAGCCTTGTCCGTAGTGCAGCTGAGCTTGCCTTGCCTGTTCCTCACTCACCGTTCTGTCCCAAAGGTGTCAGAAAACCTCCTGCGGCGAGATGGTGACTTCCTGGTTCGTGATTCTCTGTCCAGCCCGGGAGACTTCGTCCTGACCTGCCAGTGGAAGAACCTCCCTCAGCACTTCAAGATCCGCCGGACGGTGGTGCGGCTCAGCGAGGCCTACAGCCGCGTGCAGTACCAGTTTGAGATGGAGAGCTTCGACTCCATCCCTGGCCTGGTGCGCTGCTACGTGGGCAACCGGCGGCCCATCTCGCAGCAGAGCGGAGCCATCATCTTCCAGCCCGTCAACAGGACGGTGCCCCTGCGTTGCCTGGAGGAGCGCTACGGAGCCTCCTCCCCAGACTGGACCCACGAGGGCAGCCTCGCTGAGGGGAGGCCGGACGCGGCCAAGAGGCTGAGCCTCACTGTGGGCGGCACCCAGGCCCGAGAGCAGGGCTTGCCCAGGGGCAACCTCCTCAGGTGAGTCAGGGCCTCCTCGGGTGGTGTTGGGACCATGGGGGGCACTCACCTGGCCAGGGCCCAGCTCTGCTCAGCAGACAAGCTTTCCATGGGAGCGGAGGAACAACGAAAGATGTTAAAGGAACCCCAGGTGTCACTGGAGTCGCTGACACCGACATCGCGTGGTTAGTTCCCAGCTGCGCTGTTGCTTCAGTCACGTCCGACTCTTTATGACCCCACGGACTAGCCTTCAGGTTGCTCTGTCCGTGGGATTCTCCAGGCAAGAATACTGGAGCGGGTTGCCATGCCCTCCTCCAGGGGATCTTTCCAATCCAGGGATCGAGCCTGTGTGTCTTAGGTCTCCTGAGGCAGGTGGGTTCTTTATTACTAGTGCTACTTGGGAAGCTCAGTTGCCCGTTGAGTTGGTGCCAAAAAAAAAAAAAAAAAGTTGCAGTTGCTGAGGAAGGGGAAGGCTGACCAGGAGAGACCTTGTGAAGGAGGTAAGGATTCCAGCTGATCTGAAAGCTAGGGGACATGTGTATAGATGATGCAGAGGGGAGGGTGTCCCCCTGGAGGGAGGAGGCTTGGACAGAGCCTGAGTTGCAGAGTTAGGAAAGGGCAAGCATGGCTCAGAGTGCGGAGACTGGAGGAACTGGAACAAAGGGTCTGTCCATGCAGGGGGCTGACAGAGGGAGGTTTAGGGAACTGACCCCACCAGATCAGGGAGGCTTTCGTGCCAGACTGAGGGGTTTGAGGAGCCTCAAAGACTTAACATGGGGAATGGAGTGTCCTAAGAACAAGATGGAACGGTGATGTGCAAGAAGGGTGAGAGGGGAGAGGAGCAGGAAGGCAGCTAGTGAGCTATGAAGGATCAGGCTATGCAGATGGAGTAGCGAGGAAAGTCCGGAGGCTCAGAACCAGGCTTCCTGAGACCTCTGCTTGTGGGGAGGTGGAGACCGGCAAGTCAGATACCAAAGGAGGGAGGAGAGTGGGTAGACTTTGGAGGAAAACTAGTTGCTCCATCTGAGGTGTGACTGTGGGCTTGCAAAGGGCCAGTGTCCAGCAACAGCTCTGGAGTTAGGGAGCAAAGTTAGTCCTGAAAGCTTAGATGAGGACTTGGTCCACACAGAAAGGGTGATTGACTATGTCAGAAGAGATGAGATTCCTAAGACAGAAGACTTTGAGAGCCTGGGAGCTGCAGGCTGACCCTTGGGAGATCTTGGAGAGAAGAGTTCAGAGAACTGCATGCTGGGCTAGCTCCACCATCCATTACAAGTGATGTGCCCTGGGTTAATACTGGACTTGTCTCAGGCACTGAGTCCTTGTGCACGTTATCTAACTGCCAAGAAAGAAAAGTTGGCAAGAGGCTGTGCATTATATTTATTTTAGACTATGGACATGATGTTAGAAAAAAGGCAAATTCAAATGATTTTCTTATTTGAGTTCAAAATGGATCAAAAGCAGAGACAGCTTGCAACATCAACAATGTATCTAGCCCAGGAACTTTTAATGACTGTACAATGCAGTGGTGGTTCAAGAAGTTTTACAAAGGAGATGAGAGCCTTGAAGATGAGGAGCATAGTGGCCGGCCATTGAAAGTTGACACCGATCATTTGAGAGCATCTTTGAAGCTCCTCTTACAACTACATGGGAAGTTGCCAAAGAACTTGTGCTATGGTTGTTCTGCACTTGAAGCAAACTGGAAAGATGAAAAAACTTGATAAGTGGATACCTCATGAACTGACCACAAATTTTAAAAATTGTCATTTTGAAGTGTCATCTTCTCTTATTCTACACAACAACAATGAATCATTTCTCAATCTGATTGTGACGCATGACAAAAAGTGGATTATATACAACAGCTGACAACAACCAGCTCAGTGGTTGGACTGAATAGAAGCTCCAAAGCATTTCCCAAAGCCAGACTTGCACCAAAAAATGGTCATAGCAACTGTTTGGTGGTCTGCTGCCAGTCTGTTCCATTACAACTTTCTGAATCCCAGTGAAACCATCACATCTGAGAAGGAAGCTCAGCAAATCAACAAGGTGAACCAAAAACTGCAACAGCTGCAGCCAACATTGGTCATCAAAAGTGAAAGTGAAGTCACTCACTCATGTCTGAGGCTCCTCTGTCCATGGGATTCTCCAGGCAAGAACACTGGAGTGGGTTACCATTTCCTTCTCCAGGGGATCTTCCCGACCCAAGGATCGAACCCGGGTCTCCTGCATTGCAGGCAGACGCTTTAACCACCAGGAAAGCTCCATTGGTCATCAGAAAGGGCCCAGTTTTTCCCCACACCACCTGACCATATGTCACACAACCAACACTTCAAAAGTTGAACAAATTGGGCTGCAGAGTTTTGTCTCATCCGCCATATTCAGCTGACCTCTCACCAACCGACTACTGCTTCTTCAATCATCTCAACAACTTTTCGCAGGGAAAATGCTTCCACATCCAGCAGGAGGCAGAAAATGCTTTCCAAAAGAGTTCATTGAATCTCAAAGCATGGATTTTTATGCTACGGGAATAAACAAACATTTCTCCTTGGCAAAGAAACATGTTGATTGTAATGGTTCTTATTTTGATTAAGAAAGATGTGTTTGAGCCTAGTTATAAGATTTAAAATTCACAGTCCAAAGTTGCAATTACTTTTGTACCAGCCTAATATTAAAACGCTATCTTCTGTTCTTTTGGGAGTTAGGGGTCGATGAACTAATGAGTAGGGAGTTAATGTGAACAGAGCCAGGGTGACCCACAGAACCTCTGCTAGGAACAGTGCTGGGAAGGAAGGCCCCTTGGTCTACCCTCAACAACCTGAATTTAAAATACAAAAAAAAAAAAAAATTTAAGATAAAAATGAAAGAAAAGCTTAGAAAGTCTCCGTGTTGATAACACAAAGCTAACTGAGCCACTCTTGGGGATTGTCCTTTGAAAGCAGAGCTCGCTAAGCCTTATCACACTTGGCATAGGCCGTAGGTCCAGAAAGACCTAGATGTGGGGGTGGGGTGGACTCAACACGGAAGATGGCTG
>SJYQ01002463.1:0-12283 GCA_006410935.1 Redunca redunca
AAAAGCCCTATGCTAATTAAGACTTTAAAATACTCCAAAACTCTGTGCTGTTTATGGTTGAGAAGTAGTAAACAATCCTGTGCTAGTGGCAGGAGTATAGATAATCCTGTCACACAAGCTAGTCTGTCAGTAGAGAGGTTTGACTTAGGACACCCTTGTCACACCCAGGACAGGGAATTAGCAGCAATTATTGACACAACAAATGAAAAACCCTTCACCAATATAATTCCTAACCAACCCACTATACTAATAATTTCCAACTCCCCAAAAGAATTTGCCTTTAGTAAGTCTAAAACATCTCGTGCCTCCCAGGTTGGGAGGCTGTAAACAATCACATGTGGCCGGACAAACCTATACAGGTGAGCTAGATAACCTTCAGAGGAGTCCGTAAGCTGAAACACTCTTGTCATGCCCAGGAATTTTTATTGCCTTGAAGCTGCACGTTAACTCCTTCTCCAAGAGAAATGGTTATGGGGGAGAGCCCCCGTAAAGTCAGAGTTGTAGGTGAGAGCATAAAACAGACTCTGGTTTTGGGGTAGACGCTTGGGAACAGGGGGTTTCCTGAGGCTGATCACGCCTTTGCGTATGCGAGCCTCCTTCCTCATGACCTTTGCCATGGGCGGAGTTCCTCACGCTGGCTCCCGGCAAGAAGCTTTCTTCCAGACAAGAGTAAGTTCAAGATTATCTGTGAATAGCTACAAAATATTGGCAGTTGCTTGAACTTTCCTAAGTATAGCATATGTTTTGGAGGAAATTATCTGGTCATTTAGTTTAATGTAAAACTGAAAAGGTAGCCTGAAGTTTGTCCAGCAAATTAAAATATGTTGGTGTTCAGTTCCGTGTAACTAATCCTCTACTTTCTCTGTTGGTCTTTTTGCTTTCTGTCACTTCTAAGAGCCAGAACTGTGAAGCTGGAGGCCACTCAGGTTCCAAATTTGTGACAAATTCCCCAGGGCTCATTGGAGTGGCAGTAAGTTCTCACAGTTTGATTTCCTTTCAACCATTGAAGTGTTGGAAAAGTAGCAACAAAGACTCCCACAGAAAACAGCAATTCCATTTCCTGACTGTCCGCCATAGTGATGACTTAACTCTTTTGTTCCATAGCTTTTTGTTGTTGTTGTTGAATAATTTTAATACTTTTCTCCATATAATGTATGGTATGGTTTTTACAAACTGGCATAATGCTTTAACTGTACTTTGAGTGTAGCCAGTGTTTCTCACATTCTTCCTCTGTCTATCCCCATCATCTGCCACAGAAAAGTTGATTTTATTTTTAAAGATTTCTTTACCCTTTTCAGCTGTTACTTTCACTTTAAATATATGATGTTCTACATGTTATAAAGTTAGATCCTCTTTTAATAGTATAGTTACGAATAAAAACCTCATGTTCACTGAAGCATTATTTTGTGATATTTTAGCATCAATTCAGTAAAAGAAAGACATATTAAGAGAAAAATGCAGTATAGTCTATGTATTAGGTCAAGAAAGGAGGGTAACATTTTTAATGAAGGAGTATATTTATGAGGGGGAAGTAATGATTTTTTGATTAGGCAGAAACACCAGTACCAAGCTGCTCTGTTTTTTATAACTCTGTTCAGAAAACTACTTATCTACAATGACAAGGACTAAAGCAAACAACACATGATCTCTATTAGTAGCAGTAATGTTTTTCTTTTGAACATGTCTAGAAGTTCCTTTTAAAGTAAACATCAAATACTAGGCACTTGATGAACAAAAAGGTAGAAATGATTATTATCTACCTTTTGCTAAGAAATTAAGAAATCACCTTTAAGGGACCAGCATTAAAAGCAAAACATTTTTTCATCACCATTCAAATATATTAATGAAGAAACATGTAGAATCTATTTCCCAATAATCAAGTCATTTCTAAATCTTTAGAAGTAAACACAAACTGCTACGCATCACACATTTTCTGTGTGCTCTGGTTAATGGCTCCCATTCTTTGGCAACTAATGCATTGCACACATAGAGGTTCTGAAACATAGTTTAATAACTGAATTTCCTACCACTCATGACGCATATCTTATAATTTGGGGACCCCTTGCTACAGATGTTTCAAATGGATAAAACTCTGTATCTGTGCTCCAGAGAATTGATTTCTTGGCATGGTTTAACTGAATGTGAAAGTGAAAATCTCTCAGTCATGTCCAACTCTTTGTGACCCCATGAACTATACAGTCCATGAAATTCTCCAGGCCACAGAACTGGAGTGGGTAGCCATTCCCTTCTCCTGGGGATCTTCCCAACCCAGGAAGGTGGATTATTTACCAACTGGGTAAGTCTATCAGGGACTATCAGGGACGTCCCAATGCATGGTTTAACTATGCACTCCATTAATGCTATAGTACAGGTACTGGTTGTTTTCTGTTTGTGACCCCACCCCACCCAGATCCATGTTCTGCCCTCTGTCTTGTTCTATGCCTTTAGAGGTTGGCTTTGACCTCTTTCAGCTACATTTTCTCAGGTTTCCTGGACAACTGGCTTCCTGTTTAGATCTAGCAGATGTCAGTCAATAGGAGGAGAATGGAGGGTAGTAGGAGAGAGAGTTTGGGTTGTATTTTCCCTGCTCTTTCTCTCTTTGGACCATGTTTCTAGCATCCTTCCATGACTATGCGACTTTTAACAGGTTTTTTTTTTTTCCCACCCTCCTGTTCTAACTGTACTCCAGTAACACTGTATATGTCTTGTTCTAGGTTAGGAGATGACTTCCTTCTGTTTTTCTTCTCTAAAGATGTTGCCACATTTCCTTTTTGATTCCTTTACCCTGTCCACACCTCTATATGTGTCCTCTCTTAAATCTTCTGAGTTGGACTCTGATTCCTGTGTGACTGACACAGCATGAAACAGCAGTAAGAGGCACTACCTGGTCCATTTGATTGTCAAAATTTCATTCTCGGATATAGACAAAGAGTGGGAAACCTAAGGAAGAGTCTTGAGACCTAATCTACCTAGCAAATGCTTACATTTGATATAGCTTGACTATTGCTCCCTACTGCTCCTCAGCACCTGCTTTCTCAGTTACTGCAACCACCTTCTCAGCTGCTGGCATTAACTACCACCCCTGAAGCTACAGTGCCTACTGGCACGGTAACTGCTGCTTTCACCTTCTCTCCTACTGCCAGGTCCGCATTGGCTAGAGTGATCAGCAGCCTTTTAGGTGGGATGAAAGAAGGTAAGACCATTTCAGGAACAATAGTGAAAGGCAGGTGAGGCTGCAAGAAAGCACGGGTTGGAATTCATATAGCACTCTTGTGGGCAGCTGCTGTAACTTTTGCTTTTAAACCTTGATGAATGTGACTTTTTTTCTAATCCCAGTTGTGCCTCCTGGTACTTGGCTGATAGTTGGTTTCCCTATTTTGACCTGACTCGTTATTGGACTTACTGGACTTATTCTCTTCTTGTTTGTGCATTATTTTAAAGATTTATTTATTTTTGGTTGTGCTAGGGCTTTGTTGCTGCACTTGGGCTTTCCCTGGTTGTGGTGACTGGGGTTACTCTGTAGTTGTAGCACACGGGCTACATTTGCAGTGGTTTCTCTTGTTGCAGAGCACAGGCTCGGTTGTTTGGTGCATGGGCTTAGTTGCTCTGTGGCATGTGGGATTTTCTGAGACTAGGGATTGAAGCCATGTCCCCTGCCTTGTCAGACCAGGCCTCCCAGTCCATCACCAACTCCGGGAGCATGCTCAAATTCATGTCCATCAAGTCGGCGATGCCGTCTAACCACTCAGCCTTTGTCATCCCCTTCTCCTCCTGCTTTCAATCTTTCCCAGCATCAGGGTCTTTTCCAAGGATTCAGTTCTTTGCATCTGGTTGCCAAAGTATTGGAGCTTCAGCTTCAACATCAGTCCTTGCAATGAATATTCAGGACTGATTTCCTTTGGGATGGACTGGTTGGATCTCCTTGAAGTCCAAGGGACTCTCAACAGTCTTCTCCAATACCATAGTTCAAAAGCATCAGTTTTTTGGTGCCCAGCTTTCTTTATGGATGTGCTACATCCGTACATGACTACTGGATAAAACATAGCTTTGATTAGAAGGACCTTTGTTGGCAAAGTATCTCTTCATGGCCACCCCTCCTGACCTTGAACTGGAGTATCTCCTCTTGGCCCTCCTGTGCAGCCACCACTCCTTGGATGTGGATATACCCCTCATCAAAGGTAAGGAGTAGTGGCTGCACTTTGCTGGAGCAGCCCTGAAGAGATACCCCACATCCAAGGTAAGAGAGACTCAAGTAAGACAGTAGGTATTGTGAGAGGCATCAGAGGGCAGACACACAAACCAGCCACAGGAAACTAGTCGATCTAATCACACGGACCACAGCCTTGTCTAACTCAGTGAAACTAAGCCATGCCGTGTGGGAGCACCCAAGAAGGGCGGGCCATGGTGGAGAGGTCTGACAGAATGTGGTCCACTGGAGAAGGGAATGGCAAACCACTTCAGTATTCTTGCCTTGAGAACCCCATGAACAGTATGAAAAAGCAAAATGATAGGATACTGAAAGAGGAACACCCCAGGTCAGTGGGTGCCCAGTATGCTACTGGAGATCAGTGGAGAAATAACTCCAGAAAGAATGAAGGGATGGAGCCAAAGCAAAAACAATACCCAGTTGTGGATGCGACTGTCAATAGAAGCAAAGTCCGATGCTGTAAAGAGCAATAATGCATAGGAACCTGGAATGTCAGGTCCATGAATCAAGGCAAATTGGAAGTGGTCAAACGAGATGGCAAGAGTGAACGTCGACATTCTAGGAATTAGAGAACTAAAATGGATTGGAATGGGTGAATTTAACTCAGATGACCATTATATCTACTACTGCAGGAGGAATCCCT
This sequence comes from Redunca redunca, assembly GCA_006410935.1. Taxonomy (NCBI): domain Eukaryota; kingdom Metazoa; phylum Chordata; class Mammalia; order Artiodactyla; family Bovidae; genus Redunca; species Redunca redunca. The sequence goes on from SJYQ01002463.1 coordinate 4,851, forward strand.
TAGAAGAAATGGAGTAGCCATCATGGTCAACAAAAGAGTCCAAAATGCAGTACTTGGATGCAATCTCAAAAACAACAGAATGGTCTCTGTTCGTTTCCAAGGCAAACCATTCAATATCACAGTAATTCAAGTCTATGCCCCAACCAGTAACGCTGAAGAAGCTGAAGTTGAACAGTTGTATGAAGACCTACAAGATCTCTTAGACCTAACACCCAAAAAACATGTCCTTTTTATTATAGGAGACTGGAATGCAAAAGTAGGAAGTCAAGAAACACCTGGAGTAACGGCAAATTTGGCCTTGGAGTACGGAATGAAGCAGGGCAAAGGCTAATAGAGTTTTGCCAAGATAACGCACTGGTCATAGCAAACACCCTCTTCCAACAGCACAAGAGAAGACTCTACACATGGACATCACCAGATGGTCAACACCAAAATCTGACTGATTATATTCTTTGCAGCCAAAGATGGAGAAGCTCTATACAGTCAGCATAAACAAGACCAGGAGCTGACTGTGGCTCAGATCATGAACTCCTTATTGCCAAATTCAGACTTAAATTGAAGAAAGTAGGGAAAACCACTAGTCCATTCAGGTATGACCTAAATCAAATTCCTTATGATTATACAGTGGCAGTGAGAAATAGATATATGGGACTAGACCTGATAGATAGAGTGCCTGATGAACTATGGATGGAGGTTCGTGACATTGTAGAGGAGACAGGCATCAAGACCATCCCCATGGAAAAGAAATGCAAAAAAGCAAAATGGCTGTCTGGGGAGGGCTTACAAATAGCTGTGAAAAGAAGAGAGGCGAAAAGCAAAGGAGAAAAGGAAAGATATAAGCATCTGAATGCAGAGTTCCAAGGAATAGCAAGGAGAGATAAGAAAGACTTCCTCAGCGATCAATGCAAAGAAACAGAGGAAAACAGCAGAAGGGGAAAGACTAGAGATCTCTTCAAGAAAATTAGAGATACCAAGGGAACATTTCATGCAAAGATGGTCCCGATAAAGGACAAAAATGGTATGGACTTAACAGAAGCAGAAGATATTAAGAAGAGGTGGCAAGAATATACAGAACAACTGTACAAAAAAGAGCTTCATGAACAAGAAAATTACGATGGTGTGACACTCACCTAGAGCCAGACATCCTGGAATGTGAAGTAAGTGGGCCTTAGAAAGCATCAATATGAACAAAGCTAGTGGAGGTGATGGAATTCCAGTTGAGCTATTTCAAATCCTGAAAGATAATGCTGTGAAAGTGCTGCACTCCATATGCCAGCAAATTTGGAAATCTCAGCAGTGGCCACAGGACTGGAAAAGTTCAGTTTTCATTCCAATCCAAAAGAAAGGCAATGTGAAAGAATGCTCATACTACCGCACAATTGCACTCATCTCACATGTTAATAAAGTAATTCTCAAAATTCTCCAAGCCAGGCTTCAGCAATACATAAACTGTGAACTTCCAGATGTTCAAGCTGGTTTTTGAAAAGGGAGAGGAACCAGAGATCAAATTGCCAACATCTGCTGGATCATCAAAAAAGCAAGAGAATTCCAGAAACATATCTATTTCTGCTTTATTGACTATGCCAAATCCTTTGATTGTGTGGATCATAATCAACTGTGGAAAATTCTGAAAGAGATGCGAATACCAGACCACCTGACCTGCCTCTTGTTAAACCTATATGCAGGTCAGGAAGCAACAGTTAGAACTGGACATGGAACAACAGACTGGTTTTGCATAGGAAGAGAAGTACGTCAAGGCTGTATATTGTCACCCTGCTTATTTAACTTCTATGCAGAGTACATCATGAGAAACACTGGACTGGAAGAAGCACAAGCTGGAATCACGATTGCTGGGAGAAATATCAATCACCTCAGATATGCAGGTGACACCACCCTTATGGCAGAAAGTGAAGAGGAACTAAAAAGCCTCTTGATGAAAGTTAAAGAGGAGAGCGAAAAAATTGGCTTAAAGCTCAACATTCAGAAAACGAAGATCATAGCATCTGGTCCCATCACTTCATGGCAAACAGATGGGGAAATAGTGGCAACAGTGGCTGACTTTATTTTGGGGGGCTCCAAAATCACTGCAGATGGTGACTGCAGCCATGAAATGACACTTACTCCTTGGAAGGAAAGTTATGACCACCCTAGACAGCATATTGAAAAGCAGAGACATTATTTTGCCAACAAAAGTCCGTCTAGTCAAAGCTATTGTTTTTTCAATAGTCATGGATGGATATGAGAGTTGAACTATAAAGCAAGCTGAGCACCAAAGAATTGATGCTTTTGAACTGTGGTGTTGGAGAAGACTCTCGAAAGTCCCTTGGACTGCAAGGAAATCCAACCAGTCCATCCTGAAGGAGATCAGTCCTGGGTATTCTTTGGAAGGAATGATGTTGAAGCTGAAACTCCAGTACTTTGGCCACCTGATGCAAAGAGTTGACTCGTTGGAAAAGACTCTGATGCTGGAAGGGATTGTGGGCAGGAGGAGAATGGGGCGACAGAGGATGAGATGGCTGGATGACATCACCAACCTGATGCACATGAGTTTGAGTGAACTCCGGGAGTTGGTGATGGATAGGGTGTCCTGGCCTGCTGCAATTCATGGGGTCACAAAGAGTCGGACACGACTGAGCGACTGAACTGAACTGAACTGAACTGGTAAACTAATGTCTCTGCTTTTTAATATGCTGTCTAGGTTAGTCATAGTTTTTCTTCCAAGGAGCCCCAGCATCTTTTAATTTCATAGCTGCAGTCACCATCTGCAGTGATTTTGGAGCCCAAGAAAATAAACTGTGTTGCTGTTTCCATTGTTTCTCCATCTATTTGCCATGAAGTGATGGGACCAGATACCATGATCTTTGTTTTTGAGTCGTGAGTATTACTCCAGTTTTTTCACTCTTGTCTTTCACTTTCTTCAAGAAGCTCTTCAGTTCCTCTTTGCTTTCCGCCATAAGGGGAGATATCATCTGCATATCTGAAGTTATTGATGTTTTTCTTGGCAATCTTGATTCCAACTTGTGCTTCATCCAGCTCAGCAATACACCATCATACATTTTGTATGGTGTACCCTGCGTATAAGTTAAATAAGCAGGGTGACAGTATATAGCCATGATGTACTCCTTTCCCAGTTTGGGACCAGTCTGTTGTTCCAAGTCTGGTTCTAACTGCTGCTTCTTGACCTGCATATAGACTTGTCAGGAGGCAGGTGAGGTGGCCTGGTATTCCCATCTCTTTAAGAATTTTCCACAGTTTGTTGTGATCTATACAGTCAAAGGCTTTGGCATAGTCAGTAAAGCAGAAGTAGATGTTTTTCTGGAACTCTTCTTGCTTTTCCTGTGATCCAGCAGATATTGGCAATTTGATCTCTGGTTCCTCTGCCTTTTCTAAATCCAGCTTGAACATCTGGAAGTTCTTGGTTTACGTACTGTTGAAGCCTGCCTTGGAGAATTTTGAGCAATATGTTGCTCGCATATGAGATGAGTGCAGTTGTGTGGTAGTTTGAACATTCTTTGGCATTGCTTTTCTTTGGGATCAGAATGAAAACTGACATTTTCCAGTCCTGTGGCCACTGCTGAGTTTTCCAAATTTGTTGGCATATTGAGTGCAGCACTTTTACAGCATCGTCTTTTAGGACTTGAAATAACTCACCTGGAATTCCATCACCTCCAGTAGCTTTTTCCATAGTGATGCTTCCTAACGCCAACCTGAGTTCGGACTCCAGGATATCGGCTCTAGGAGAGTGATCACACCATCGTGGTTATCTGGGTCATGAAGATCTTTTTTGTATATTCTTCTTCTGTATATTTTTGCCACCTCTTCTTAATATCTTCTGCTTCTGTTAGGTCCATACCACTTCTGTCCTTTATTGTGCCCATCTTTGCCCATGAATTATTCTCTTGGTATCTCTAATTTTCTTGACGAGATCTCTAGTCTTTCCCATTCTATTGTTTTCCTCTATTTCTTTGCATTGATCACTGAGGTAGGCTTTCTTATCTCTTCTTGCTATTCTTTGGAACTCTGCATTCAGATGGGTATATCTTTCCTTTTTTCCTTTGCCTTTCACTTCTCTTCTTTTCTCAACTATTTGTAAGCCCTCCTCAGACAACCATTTTGCCTTTTTGCATTTCTTTTTCTTGGGGATGGTCTTGATCACTGCTTTCTGTAGAACGTCAAGAATCTCTGTCCATGCCCATAGTTCTTCAGACACTCTGTCAGATTTAATCCCTTGAATCTGTTTGTTACTTCCACTGTATACTCTTTAGGGATTTGACTTAGGTCATACCTAAATGGTCTAGTGGTTTTTTAGGACCTGCAACAGTGTTTCCCAACCTGGGGATCCGGCAAAGGGACTGAGAACCTCCAGGAAATTTGACTTTTGGAGGCCAGTGGAAGAGCCAGACTTGCCTGTGAGTGTCCAGGAGTGTCTGGTGAGGTGTGGGTCAACAGTTTGGCTTCATCCAAACAACAGGGTGGGAACACAGTCCAGCCCATCAACAGAAAATTGGATTAAAAAATTACTGAGCACCTATCAGAACTAGACCCAGTTTCCCCCAGTCAGTCTCTCCCATCAGGAAGCTTCCATAAGTCACTTAACCTTATTCATCAGAGGGCAGACAGAATGAAAACCACAATCACAGAAAGCTGGCCAAAATGATCACATGGATGACAGCCTTGTCTAACTCAGTGAAACTATGAGCAATATTGTGTAGGTCCACCCAAGACAAATTGGTCATGGTGGAGAGTTCTGACAAAATGTGGTCCACTGGGGAAGGAAATGGCAAGCCACTTCAGTATTCTTGCCTTGAGAACCCCATGAATAGTATGAAAAGGCAAAAAAGATACGACACTCATGCCTTAGCCTCTGCTAATGCCTTTCTTTGACCACAGCCATCCCCTGCCCTTTCCACTCGCTTCCTCACCACATGCGCATGCTCCTGCTGCTTCCTGGTCTGCCATCCTTGCCTTCCTTGACTCTTCCTTCCCTACTGTCGGTCACCCATCAATGACTGCTACCGTCATCTCTGCCACCAACTCTGTATTTTGCACCAGCTATCAATTTAGCAGTCTGTTTCCTTCTGCAGTTCAGCCCTTAAACTGAACTCCCAAATATCTAGTCCCCACAGATTATGGAGTGTGGTATTTTAAAATTTGCTTTTAATACTGCAGACAATATCAAGAGAGGTTAGTTCTCAAGGATTCATTAGTTTGGGGTTTATAGCAGGTACACATTAATATAGTTTTCTCTTGAGGCAATAGGAATATACCTTTGATCACTTTGTTATTTTGAGGTAAATTTCATTTTTATCTTCTTTCTTCCTTTGGACTCTGTTTTGAAACCCAAACTCTATTCATTTGACAGTGGAGAAAATCTTAATGTCCTGGATACATAAATTGTGCAGTAAAGTTTCTATAATGGAAATCCAATTGCCTGGTTAAGACAAAAGCACAGTTTAAATAAGGTATTGACAAGCTGAATCATATACATATTGTCTTTCCTATTAAAATAATATAATTAAAAATGACAGAAATGAAGGAGATGAGCAAATGAAAGAGACCTGCCTACTTTCTTCAGAAAAAATTCTCTAGATTCTGGGCTATATCACAGGGGCTAGGATTATAGACATACATAGTATGCAGCCTTTCCTAAGCAGTGTGTAACACTTTTTTAAAAAAATAACATGATCCTACAAAATGAACATGATCCTGATATCTGTTGCTAATTAGGAATCATTGAGAAAAGATTTTACTTATTTTTATAGTTTTATTTTCAAAGTTTAGGGTTACCATTTTTACGAAAGTTATAGACAAACTGTAGAAGATTTAGGAAGTATTAAAAATGACTCAAGAGTTTTAAAATGGGAGCTCTGAAGAAAGCTTAAAGGAATTAGAATTATTCAGTAGAGAGAAAGATGAAGGTACAATTGCCTTCAGGGGATTAATGGGGACCGAATGTTCCTTTTTCTTCTTTGAATGTAAGGAGAGGGAACAGTGATGTATGTTAGTGAGAAAAGTTAAAAAAAAAAAAAGACTGTTTCCATGTGGACATTTTTAGAATTCTATTTTCTGAAGTTCTTCAAAAATAGACTTACCTGGAAACAATTTCCAGCATTTCCCAAATTACATTCAGTAGAGACATGGCTTGGGTTCATTTTTCTTAGATTTTCTTGATCAAAGATACTCAAGAAATGTTACATACCTTATCTTCTCCTTGGATGTAAGCAAGGATGTAGGCATCAGCATATTGCAGGCTCTGAGAAGACCTGGAAAGATGAGCTTGCTGAGGTCTGCTTAATGCTTAGGGAACAATGTTTATTTGCAGAAAGGGAAAAAAAAATTTCCCCCGTAACACACATCTCAGACTTTAGTTTTCTGTTTAATACCTGTTTAGGAAGCACTAGTGTAAAGCTTGGAGAACGAACTTCCAAACCTGTTGAGGCTCACTTGACTTTGAAGATTATATTACAAAATGGTTATAAACTCATGGAATTTAATCCTAGCAATGAATGGGAATTAAATAAGAAATATGTAGGAAACTATACAGAAGAATTTGGAGAAGGCAATGGCACCCCACTCCAGTACTCTTGCCTGGAAAATCCCATAGATGGAGAAGCCTGGCAGGCTGCAGTCCGTGGGGTTGCTAGGAGTCAGACACAACTGAGCGACTTCACTTTCACGCATTGGAGAAGGAAATGGCAACCCACTCCAGTGTTCTTGCCTGGAGAATCCCAGGGACAGGGAGCCTGGTGAGCTGCCGTCTATGGGGTCACACAGAGTCGGACACAACTGAAGCGACTTAGCCGTAGCAGCAGCACACAGAAGAATTACCTGGAGGCTGCATAATGTCTTATGCTTCTCTTCCTATGAAATATGTGTACCAGGATGGATAATACAAGGGGAAATGTGCTGGTTCCATGCATTTGGAGAAGCTGAGGTTTATTTTATCCTATTAAAAGCGCTCTCTCTGCACTTGCAAAATAATGTATGTGAAGTGTACGTTAAATCTTTTAAGCCACCAGGCCCTGATTGTAAATGCCTGGATGCTTTCTGCATTAATCTAATTTTAGTATTTTGAAATAAACCTATTTTTATTATAGAAAGCAGAAGTGCGTATTAGCCCTTTTAACTTCAAAATCATGACACTTGGATTCAGATTATGTAAAAGTATGTATAAACAGCAATTAATTTAAAGTTGGAGGAATGAATGTGTCTTTGTAGGCTGGAAAAATGCCAACAGCATTGGAGAACTTAACTTTGTCACCCAGTATTCTTGCAGTGACCTACGTTGAGTGCATTGTCACTTCACTCTTGATTTTAAAATCATTAAATATTTAAAATTTCAATGCTATAAAGAACTAGAAAGGATTTTCAATATTGAAGAGTATTTAGTTATTGTATTTAAAATGTATTGAGTGGTTATTTTTCCCTTTGAA
>SJYQ01002463.1:20758-52094 GCA_006410935.1 Redunca redunca
TTTTTTTTTTTTTTCTCCTCCTGAGCCTGCCCTACGTAAATTGAGCCAGCCAGGAGGGCTGTTTGTTTCACCTGAGGTTCTCACTCCCGTCCTCAGACCCTCCTTTGTTCTATTTTCGTGGGCTTTTCCCTTCTTTGTCTTTTAGCCACTGCCATTCTGGACTCCTTTTTCCTATTCTAACTTTTCTCTCTTAAAAGCAAAAATTAACCAACCAAACAAATAAAAATAAAAAACAAATCTCTCCCTAAACTCCAGATCAGCAGCTTCCCCACTGTTCCATATTTCAGTCATTTTCAACCGCAGTGTAAACTCTCCATTTCCAGTTCTTTAATACCCAGGCAGTTCTTCATCCATTTAACTGACATGTGATTCTTTTGGTAGCAAGTTATTAAATGCCTAGCTATAAGTGACTTAAAAATGATAACTTATTTTTCTACATCAGGCGATTTCTTTGTTACTTAAATATTTGTGTGTGTGTGGGTATGCACACAATGCTTAGTCACTCAGTTGTGTCCAACTCTTTGCCAACCCTTGGACTGTAGCCTGCCAGGCTCCTCTGTCTGTGAAATATTTCAAGCAAGAATACTGGAGTGGGCTGCCATTTTCTACTCCAGGGGATCCTTCTGACCCAAGGATCAAACCTGCGTCTTTGTGTATCATGAATTGGCAGGTGGATTTTTTTACCACTGTACCACCTGGGAAGCCCCTTAAATATTTTTCAAAGTGAAAGTCGCTCAGTCATGTTGGACTCTTTGTGACGCCGTGGACTATACAAGTCCAAGGAATTCTCTAGGCCAGAATGCTGGAGTGAGTAGCCTTTCCCTTCTTCAGGGTATCTTCCTAACCCAGGGATCAGACCCAGGTCTCCTGCTTTTGCAGGTGGCTTCTTTACCAGCTGAGCCTCAATTTTTAGGCATGTTTAATTTAACAACTCAGTCGTGTTGATATTATGTGATCTTGGTTTCCCCCTCATGGCCACAGGGTAGCTGCAGTGGATCTAAGGATATATTCTCAAACAGGACCTGTTTTTATCTCTCAGTGTTTCTTTCACATTTCCGTAAGGGATGACAAACCTTTCAAAAAGCCACCAGCAGAGGTCACTTAGATTTCACTGGTCAATACTGGAAGACATTCTCTACCTATGAGGAAGGCATCTTTAGCCTCAGTGGTGGGAGACAGGATCTGTCAACAAGAAAGAAGAGGGCAATAGCCATTGGGTAGGCAACAGTATGCTCTCTGCAACACCACTCCAGTATGGCTCCCACCAGGTTCCACCTCCGAGAGAGCTTAGATGTCGATTAGTGATAGCAGCTTCACTGTGGTTTTTAGTTTTGTTTACTTGATTGCCTTCCTTTTTCGAAAAAAGCCTCTTCCTTTGCCTTCAGCGATATCATGCTGTTCTGGAATTTTTCCTCCTGTGTCTACTTTTCAATGGCTTCCCATTGTTCTTAGGATAAAACCAAATGTCTATACTAGCCTACTACCCAAGTTTCATTACTAGCTTACCCTGCCATTGCAACTCTGCCAAATAACTCATTACTCCTGATCTTTTCCCTTCAGCTACATGGATCTGCATTCAGACACTTGAACTGTGCTCCCCTGCTTTAGAGCTTTCCTACAGGCCATTCAGTCATTTCCCTGGAGTTCTTCTATCCCTTTATCTAGTTTATGTCTATTTTCCAATTTCAGTTCAAGAGTCACTTTATCATTACTATTTCCTGATTCTCTCCACCTGCCCTGCTCCATGCTGCCCTCCTCTTTCAATCTTGTGGTTTCCTGCAGTTTTGTTTTGTTGCATCCATCAGTTTGTATATTTATTAGATTACCAAAGAATGCTTACTAAACTACTTGATCTTTAGCAATATCTGTTTTGTTCACCGTTTTATCCTTTGTGCTCAGCACATCGCTTAGCTCAGTTGTTTAATGGGTGAATGAATGAATTTCAATGTGTCTTTTCAGTCAGCTATACTCAGTTTTAATTTTCTATTTCCACTTTGCTGAGGATTAACCAAATTGTCAAGTCTGTTTGCGTGTGTGTGTGCGTACACATGTGCACGCAGGCACATACACACAGGCATGAATATGTTATGTGACTATCTTAGCAAATAAGCTTGGCAAGAATGAGTGACAACTCTTAGTAACTAAGGCACAAACTCTGATATATATTTGGTTACTCAGAAGCCTTATATGCTAATTTTCTGGTTCTTGAGTTTGTTAAGGTAAGCAGAGATTGGCATCTAGACCAAAGAGAGGTCTAGGCTTCCCAGGTGGCACCAGTGGGAAAGAAACCTTCTGCCAATGCAGGAGATACAAGTATGATCCCTGGGTCAGGAAGATCCCCTGGAGAAGGAAACGGCAACCCACGCAGTATTCTTGCCTGGAAAACTCCTTGAACAGAGGAGCCTGGCAGGAGTCCATGAGGTTGTGAATAGTCAAACACTGTTGAGTGTATGCACGTGCGCGCGCGCGCACACACACACACACACACACACACACACACACAGACCAATGAGATATTACTTAATTTCTTGTTGAAAATAAGATTATGAGAGAGTAAGATAAACTTCCCTGTGTTCGTATTTTTCTCTAATAACTGAAATAATCTGAAGAAATTAATATCTGATTGTGCTTAAAGAAGAAAAGTAAAGCTATTACCATAACTATATTTATGATATTTTTATGCTATAATCATATGGCATAAACAGACCCACTTCAAGAGTCTTTATAATAGATTTGAATAAGAGGCAACTCTTAAACAATTTGGAGTTAAACACTCTAATAACACTTTTGTAAGAGTGTCACATACACATTTAAATTTTATTTAAAATAAAATCATAATCAGGGACCTAAAGCAGTTATTCTGGGTTACTGGGAATTTTTAAGATTTTATTTAAAATAAAAATGTTTTATGTGATGCAATTATTTTTTTAGCCTATGTGGATGGAAATTGGCAATGCAGAATTATATTTGGCTATGAGAATTCTTATATACATACCCTAAATAGTATTTATAAAAATCAATATTTATTAGTTAGCATTGATTAACACATATTTAGAGAGCTACTGATGTAGGCTGGGCAGTGTGGTAATGAGTTGATTACAAATTTCTGAGTTGGAAAATGTGTTTTTATAAGTCATATAGGAATTTTTATGTGCTACAATTATCCTTTGGACTTAAACAGTGTAATATAGGTATTTTTAGTTATTTGTGAAATACTTCTAAGCTGGTTTTGTGTGTGTGCACGGGCACAGTCACTCAGTCATGTCCAACTCTTTGCAACCCCGTGGACTGTAGTCCACCAGTTTCCTCTGTCCATGGGATTTCCCAGGCAAGAGTACTGGAGTGAGCTGCCATTTCCTTCTCCAGGGCGTCTTTCCGACTCAGGGATCAAGCCTGCATCCCCTGCATTGCAGGTGGATTCTTTACCACTGATCCACCAGAAAAGCCAGCTAAAAATAAGAAAGAGTAATAAATTTTAAAAGCCCACATGTTCGTAACTAAGACAACCAGCATGTTCTCCAGAAAATTCTAAACCTTGAGTATTTCATTTTTTACACTATGATATTTCTTCCTCCTGTAATAGTTCAATCAGCTAAGTCTGAAGTGTTAGAATGTTGGATGTTGTGACCCAAATATTACCTCAGAGTTCAAGAACTCAAGGCATGTTTTATTGATCTTTCTTGGGAACCAATAAAGATAGAAGTCCTAGTCAGAGTTCAGCAATTGATTTTTCATTGATCTTTGTATTGTACTGTTTGCCAAAAGTTAGATGTGGTCTGTATTGCAGAATTTCTGTTTTCTTGGCCCAGACCAAAGTTGGGTCTACAAAGGATAAAGAAGTGTAATTTGGTTGTGATCTGTTTTCTTGGTGTCTACATAACAATAAAAGAGGGACTTTCAGGGGTAAATCATCTTTGGGTATGGGCATTAGTTACAGGTGACTCTGATGTTTCCACAGTGTAAGGATCTGTCTAGGAATTCTTTCTTCAGACCTAAAGCACATTTCTCTCTATTCTGTAACTGTCTTACAGAGTTGAGTTTGAAAGGAACTTAGGCTGTTTCCCCAGGGTCATCTAGACAGCATCAAACGTGAGAATGAATCAGAGAGAAAGGAGTATGAAGACACAAAAATTACTCTAGAAATTATTGAGTGCCAGAGAGGTCCATTACAGGCAAGTCAGGCACATCAACTCCAAGCAATTAACACCTATATGAGCTTTGATGTAAGGAAATCAATCAAGCAGATTGAATTGTCGATGCATGGCTGAAATCCTTGATTCTGATTTAAAAGGATGATGGTAAAGTACCAAATTCAGTTAGAGCTTTTAGTAGCACTTGGGGAATTTCACAATCTAGCTAACCATATGGTTATCTAGTCCTCTTGGGAAAATATAAGGTTCCTGAGTACACTTGTTCCACCCACCTCATTTATTTCTGTTTTGATTTTTTGAGCCTTTGCACTAGTAAGACATTGCACTGAGTTTTACATGGACTGCATCATTTAATTCCAACTGGGGAAGATTCTATTCCCATGACCATTACATAGATTTGGAAACTGAGGCTTAGAAAAATTATCAGCTTACTTTGCTCAATTAGAACATCTCCTGTTCCCAAGGCCCAGTTTTCAGCATAGCCCCATGTCATACATGTAGTAGGCATTCAATACATAATTGAGAAAGAGAATAATGACTCACAAGTCAACAGTAATACTTTTAATTTTCAAGTTGGTTTTATCATTGTTCTATACACATTCATGACGTAGCCCACAAATATCGAACCAACCATGTGCTTTGCACTCACAAAGGAGACTAGAAAGATTCACTCCTTGTGTGATACTTTCTTTATACCTTGAAAGTATACTGTTGTATTCTATGAAGAATTTCTCTCCTTCCACTACTACTCATCCCTTCTCCTCATAGTGAAAGTGAAAGTGAAAGTGAAGTCGCTCAGTCGTGTCTGATTCTTTGCGACCCCGTGGACTGTAGCCCATCAGGCTTCTCTGTCCATGGGATTCTTGTTCTGAACCTATGTAGGTCTTCCCAGGTAGTGCTAGTGGTAAAGAATCTACCTGCCAAGGCAGGAGACTAAGAGATACAGGTTTGATCCATGGGTCGGGAAGATCCCCTGGAGGAGGGCATGGCAACCCACTCCACTATTCTTACCTGAAGAATCCCATGGACAGAGGAGCCTGACAGGCTACAGTCCATAGGGTCTCAAAGACTGGATACGACTAAAGTAACTTAGCATGTACATGCCTGTGTAGGTTAAATTGCTTGCTACCTCACAGTTGTATGAGTTTGCTCAGTGCCTATATTCTTCACCTGTACAGTGGTCCTAAGAATAATCCAGCATGGCATAGCTTTGAGAAATAAATTAGATAAAGCTTGTGAAGTTGTAATTTTCAGACTGTCTGTGGTGAAGGACCCTTTTTGGAAAGAATGTTTTCCTTAAGGAAAAATTAAATAAAAAATCAAAAGAAATTTTTATGATTAGATTCAGCAGATGAGGTTATTATGTCAAATGGCTATAACATTTTTGCAAAGGTTACTCTCATTTCTGTGCTTGTCTCACGGCAGACTGATAGGGGATAGATCCCTGAATGGTGGTAGTTCCTCAGTGCTGTTTTGAGTAACACTGATGTAAAGCCCATGAGAGTACCCCTGCACATGTTAAATGCTTGAAAAATGTTTGCATTTCCATTGAAAACAAGAAAGGTACCAATGGCACTCCTAGTTTCTACATTTCTTGCCTGTTTAACCCTCTCTGTCTTCCCAAACTATTTGTTTCTTTCCAGATTTTCTCCCTTAGATTTTTAACTACTTTTCTTCCTCTGCACAATTATTGCTCTTGTCAAATCTTCCTTAAAATTTAACCCTTGGGCTGGAGGCTCCCTCTTTGTGCATGTGTCTCCTTGGGTCTTCCATTTCATTAGAAGGTAACTTCTAAATCCCTATTACCTAGTCCCTCTTCCCTGCCTCTACCACTTCTACCCAAAGGATTTTGTCTTCCTATTCAGTTCAGTTCAGTCACTCAGTCACGTCCCACTCTTTGCGACCCCATGGACTGCAGCACACCAGGCCTCTCTGTCCAATCACCAACTACTAGGGGCTACTCAAACCCATGTCCATCATGTTGGTGATGCCATCTAGCCTTCTCATCCTGTTGTCCCCTTCTCCTCCCGCCGTCAGTCTTTCCCAGCATCAGGGTCTTTTCAAATGAGTCAGCTCTTCGCATCACGTGGCCAAAGTATTGGAGTTTCAACTTCAGCATCAGTCCTTCCAATGAATATTCAGGACTGATTTCCTTTAGGGTGGACTGGTTGGATCTCCTTGCAGTCCAAGGGACTCTCAAGAGTCTTCTCCAACACCATAGTTCAAAAGCATCAATTCTTCAGCACTCAGCTTTCTTTATAGTCTAACTCTCACATCCATACATGACTACTGGAAAATCCATAGCTTTGACTAGATGAACCTTTGTTGGTAAAGTAATGTCTCTGCTTTTTAATATGCTGTCTAAGTTGGTCATAACTTTTCTTCCAAGGAGCAAGCGTCTTTTAATTTCATGGCTGCAGTCACCATCTACGGTGATTTTGGAGCCCAAGAAAATAAAGTCTGTCACTGTTTCCATTGTTTCCCCATCTATTTGCCAGAAATTGAAGGGACTGGATGCCATGATCTTAGTTTTTTGAATGTTGAGTTTTAAGCCAGCTTTTTCACTCTCCCCTTTCACTTTCATCAAGAAGCTCTTTAGTTCTTCTTCACTTTCTGCCATAAGTGTGGTATCATCTGCATATCTGAGGTTATTGATATTTCTCCCTGCAGTCTTGATTCCAGCTTGATTCCCTCCTTCCTCCAGCCCAGCCTTTCTCATGATGTACTCTGCATATAAGTTAAATGAGCAGAGTGACAATATACAGCTGACGTACTCCTTTCCTGATTTGGAACCAGTCTGTTCCATGTCCGGTTCTAACTATTGCTTCTTGACCTGCATACAGATTTCTCAGGAGGCAGGGCAGGTGGTCTGGTATTCCCATCTCTTTAAGAATTTTCCGGTTTTTTATGATCTACACAGTCAAAGGCTTTGATGTAGTCAATAAAGTCTGCCTTCACGGTGAATTTACCCTTTAGCTTTGTTACTGGACTCTCAGATTAAGGCAATAACCCCCTATTGCTCTCTCTCTATGATCATTTTCCTTCTGTTTCAAATTATTTCCTATGCAGTAGTTATTATTCACCATTTTCATATCTCCCTCTACTTCAAAATGATTGCCATTTATTTTTCCTTTTAAAATTTCTATTAGGAGTTGATAACAATATTTCCAAGCAAATTCAAAAATAAATGTTTATTTTCTCCTATGTTTTATTTTAACTCCAACAGTGTCCTCTACCCATTCTATTAAAAATCCAGAGTCTATCTCTTAGTTTCTTCCATTTATCTATCTACCATTCATCCCTCATCTCTTCTCTGAAGACTCTTTGTAATTCTAGTAATGGAGAATTGTTTTATATAAGAAAGGCACAATTTATACCTTGTTCTGATGCCTCTGGGACATTATCTTTGCTCAAATCTAACTCTGTGAAGAAACCGATTGTTCTTAGACTATGGACTGAAGATCTTTGGGGAGTGCTATAATTTCTACTAGTGATCTGTGATTTTATTGGTATACCCAAGCATTGATATTATTAAATGTTCTGCATAATTAAAATTCCACTTACACTAGTAAGAATCATCTTGCTCAAAAACATCAGTAGAGCATAATTCATTCAAAACTATTTGAAAACAAGTTAATACAAGATATAAATACAAGTATGCTTTCTCTCAATTGCTTTTGGAAATTTTCACAACCCATGGTTCTTCCACACCTGAACCCCTCAATTTATCTCCATTTTTTTCTTAGTTCTCTTCAGTTTAGGTGTATTACTCCTGCTGCTTGATTCTGTAATGATATTTCACATTGGTGAAATATCTGTCATGATATTTTGCATATTTTACATTCTATTACTCAACTTTCACCACAGATGTTTCCATTGCCTTGAATGTTTGTCACTTTTCTGCCATTTAGTATTTGTTTATTACTGCTCTTATCATTATTATTATCGTTATCATTGTCATTGTCTCTGATTTGGCTTAATGACTCACTTCCTCCCTCCAAGATATTGTCTTGACTAACTTTAGGCAATCTGTTTTCAAAGTATGACCTGAGAATCCCTCAAAGTTCCTGATATCCTTTCAACTGCATATCTGTGTGTGGACAGATTTTCTTGTAATACATCAAGCAAAACAACATATCGCAACAGACTGAGTGCCGAAGCAGATATGACAACCCAGCTGTCTTATAATAAGCCCAGCATTAAAGACACAAAAGTGTAAACCAGTGCTACTATTCACTTCTCACCAAATCTTTTGATTTGAAAAGTATTTTATTTTTATAAAATATATATTGTTGATGTATATTAGATTTATTATTTTTATTTAAAAATGAAGCAGTAAATACATATTTTAACTGTTTCAAAATTTAATTTATATAATGATAATCCATAGGTGTACCCTAAATATATTAATAGAAAGAGTCTTTGACATACTCCGTAATTTTTCAGAGTCTAAAAACATCCAAAGACCAAAAATTTGAGAACTGTTGTTTTAGGCATACAAAGGGCATTTTGTTAACTATCTGCTCATACTCTCCAGCTGTATAAATAATAATAAATATCATTTACTGAGAGTCTACCATAGAGATGCATGTTATTTTATCTCTAACCCACATAATAACTCTGTAAATTAGCTTTCTTATTCTAATTTTACAGATTGTAAACTGGAATTTACAGAAATTAAGAAATCCTTCAAGTTCTCCCAGAAATTAAGTGGTAGCGTCAGACTACCACTTGACTCCAAATCTTTAGTATTTCTTACTATTTAATACCGTCTTTCATAAATGCATGTTACTACTAAAACCACCTCCTGTGGCATGAGTTAAAACTCTATACACAAGGAGCTAATGAACAAAATGATTATTGGATAGATATGGACATTTTCCAGAAACCCTTAAAGGCAAAGGTTAATCTTCAAATGGCCTGTTTATCTTTAGAACTATTTTTTTTTTGAAATTATTTTCAGTTCTGAATTGCCTTCTTTAGACAGTGGGATATTGGTTTCAAAAATCAATATGTTTCAAAGAATGAACACAGTTCATTCAGCTTTCCCTAGGATGAGCTTTTGAAGCTTAATTCTATATTAATTCACCTGTAGTTGCTTAACTTGATCTGGAAACACTTCATAATTCCATTTCTTGATAATATGCTTAGTCTTTTCACCACAGAGAGATTAAGATTTTTCAAAGTTATCAGTGCACAATTAAGCTTTGTTCAATTAACTGGCCTACTGCCATACTTGTAGGGTGCTGTGTCCTGCAACTCAGAAAACTAAAACAGCATCACAGAGGATACTGGCTTTTGTAGACTGAGCCCACATTTAAGATACAGTGCTCAGAAAAAAAGTGAATCATTGATTTATTTGTTCCTGAGAATTTCATGGAGGAAGGATCACTACAGGACTGACTCATCTTGTAGGAACCTTATATAAATTTGTAATGGAAAGATCCTAGGAGATGAGACCTATCAGGACAGCAGGGAAAAGAGAAACACCCCAGCTTAGTGTACAGAAACACAGTAGTTACTTGAGGAAGGGAATTGGTAAAACAAGGTAATGCATTTAGTTTTAGTCAAATTTGATGTAAAGACCTGACTTTAAAATGGAAATGTCCAAGGAGGCAGTTGGAAATCTCTGACTGAGCTTAAGGAAAGAACAGGATGGAATTTCTATAAGTGAACAGTTTAGATTAGAAGTGAGAGATGAGGCCATATTTCTTTTGAATGGAAATCACAAATAAGCCTAAAGGGATGACTGCTAAGCATTGTACAAATCCTGTGTCAGACTGAAAGATGAAGAAAAGAACAAGATAAAAATGACCAAAAGAAATGCAGGATGCTTGGGGCTGGTGCATGGGGAGGACCCAGAGAGATGTTACGGGGTGGGAGGTGGGAGGGGATTCATGTTTGGGAACGCATGTACACTCGTGGTGAATTCATGTCAATGTATGGCAAAACCAATACAGTATTGTAAAGTGAACTAAAGTTAAAATAAAAATTTAAAAAAATAAAATAAAATATGAAAAAAAAAGAAAATATGGGAGACATGCAATTACAATACACAAGTTCAAGTGAGAAAGAATTTCAGGAAAGGATATTTCATCAACAGTATAAACTGTTTCAGAAGAGGTGAAATTAAAACAGAAAAAGAACACTGTGCTTGTCAACCAGAAAGTCATCGGTGACCTGTGAATTGTTGGTGTGAAGGCTAGATCCTCTAAGAATGAGAATAGAAATAAGATGATAGTTTAAGGAATTGATGGAAAGACAACAATTATAAATAAAGAAAAGAAAATAAACAGACAAGGTTTTAAAGTAGACTGATGGATGAAGTTGGAATGACGCATGGTTGACTCAAGAGAAAAATTTCTTTATCCTCAGGTTGTCTGGTCAGCATGTGAAACATATCACCTCTGAGCACCTGTACTAGATGGCACTCTTCTCGGTGCTTGGAATACACCCTTTTTTAACTACTTAATGATCTCCTGGCCCTGGGCTAATTAAGCACAATTTAAAGAATCATACTGTTGTGTACGTGATGTGGTGTGTTAGTAAACTGGCTCCCTGGGAGGGAGGGACATAAAAATTGAAAAGCCATAATGTAATATTGGATTATTTCCTTGGTATAAATATTATATGATGGCCAGTTTCTAGCTACAACATGATACCACGCACATGAGTTGGGCATGTGCAGAATGGTCTCCTGAGAGCCAGTACAGCCAGACTTCAGCATGGTCCTGGAATGTCTTGCTCAGTGTTCTGAGTATATTGATATACTTCTAACTTGACTTCATTCATCTGTACAGTGGAGAAACTATTTTGCAATTATTATAGAGATGGAGTTTATTGCTGAATAGTTTTGGTGGAATCAAAAACAGGAGGATGCAATCTATCAAAAAGATCACCTTAATCATAGATCTTTATATGTGAAAATGATTTTAAATTTAGATGTGAAAAACAACAATTAAAAAATAAACTCACAGATGGTAGACAACTTTTAGAAATACTGTAATAACACCTCATTTATCTAACACCATCAGGGGATGAGCTGTTTCACATAAGTGAATTTTCCTATTAAATAGAACTTACAGATTTAAGCACTAGCACTTTTTAATTTTAAACAAGTTTATGTAGAAACTTTAAAAATGGATTAGACAATTCCTTGCCTTCTTTATATTTATAACATATGTTGTGAGTTCAAAAATAATGTATGATCATTATATAACATTTTAAAATAGAGACATATAGAGGATAAAATAAAATCTATTTTTAATCTCATCATGTAGATATAATTAATATTAGCATGTTGGTTTATTTCATTTTTATCTTATTTGCATTCATGTTTTTAACAAGATGAATTATTTCATATCTAGCATATGTCACATAAATTTATTTGTAAGCATTTTCCTGCATTATTAACTATTCTTGGAACACATGATTTTTAATAGGTACATAATATTTCAGCAAATGGATATATTAGAATCATTTTAAATATATGCATACTGTTAGTTCAGTTCAGTTCAGTTCAGTCGCTCAGTTGTGCCCAACTCGTTGTGATACCATGAACTGCAGCACACCAGGCCTCCCTGTCCATCACCAACTCCCGGAGTCCACCCAAACCCATGTCCATCGAGTTGATGATGCCATTGAACCATCTCATCCTCTGTTGTCCCCTTCTCCTCCTGCCCTCAATCTTTCCCAACATCAGAGTCTTGTCCAATGAGTCAGCTCTTCGCAGCGGGTGGCCAAAGTATTGGAGTTTCAGCCCCAACATCAGTCCTTCCAATGAACACCCAGGACTGGTCTCCTTTAGGATGGACTGGTTGGATCTGCTTGCAGTCCAAGGGACTCTCAAGAGTCTTCTCCAACACCACAGTTCAAAAGCATCAATTCTTCAGTGCTCAGCCTTCTTCACAGTCCAACTGTCACATCCATACATGACCACTGGAAAAACCATAGCCTTGACTAGACGGACGTTTGTTGGCAAAGTAATGTCTCTGCTTTTTAATATGCTGTCTAGGTTGGTCATAATTTTCCTTCCAAGGAGTAAGCGTCTTTTAATTTCATGGCTGCAATTACCATCTGCAGTGATTCTGGAGCCCAGAAAAATAAACTCAGCCACTGTTTCCACTGTTTCCCTATCTATCTGCGATGAAGTGATGAGACTGGATGCCGTGATGTTAGTTTTCTGACTGTTGAGCTTTAAGCCAACTTTTTCACTCTCCTCTTTCACTTTCATCAAGAGGCTCTTTAGTTCTTCTTTCCTTTCTGCCATAAGGGTGGTGTCACCTGCGTATCTGAGTTTATTGATTTTTCTCCTGGAAATCTTGATTCCAGCTTATGCTTCATCCAGCCCAACATTTCGCATGATATACTCTGCACATAAGTTAAATAAGCAGGGTGACAGTATACAGTGTTGATGTACTCCTTTTCCTCTTTGGAACCAGTCTGTTCTTCCTTGTCCAGTTCTAACTGTTGTTTCCTGACCTGCATACAGATTTCTCAAGAGGCAGGTCAGGTGGTCTGGTATTCCCCTCTTTTTCAGAATTTTCCACAGTTTATTGTGATCCACACAGTCAAAGGCTTTGGCATAGTCAGTCAAGCAGAAATAGATGTTTTTCTGGAACTCTCTTGCTTTTTCCATGATCCAGCGGATGTTGGCAATTTGATTTCTGGTTCTTCTACCTTTTCTAAAACCAACTTGAACATCTGGAAGTTCATGGCTCACATTCTGTTGAAGCCTGGCTTGGAGAATTTTGAGCATTACTTTACTAGCGTGTGAGATGAGTGCAGTTTTGCAATAGTTTGAACATTCTTTGGCATTGCCTTTCTTTGGGATTGGAATGAAAACTGACCTTTTCCAGTCCCATGGCCCATGCTGAGTTTTCCATATTTGCTGGCATATTGAGTGTGGCACTTTCACAGCGTCATCTTTCAGGATTTGAAATAGCTTAACTGGAATTCCATCACTTCCACTAGCTATGTTCGTAGTGATGCTTCCTAAGGCCCACTTGACTTCACATTCCAGGATATCTGGCTCTAGGTGAGTGGTCACACCATCGTGATTATTTGTGTCATGAAGATCTTTTTTGTACAGTTCTTCTGTGTATTCTTGCCACTTCTTCTAATATCTTCTGCTTCTGTTAGGTCAATACCATTTCTGTCCTTTATTGAGACCATGTATGCATGAAATTTTCCCTTGGTATCTCTAATTTTCTTGAAGAGATCTCTAGTCTTTCCCATTCTGTTGTTTTCCTCTATTTCTTTGCATTGATCACTAAGGAAGGCTTTCTTATCTCTGCTTGCTGTTCTTTGGAACTCTGCCTTCAAAGGGGTATATCTTTTCTTTTCTCTTTTCCTTTTCACTTCCCATCTTTTCACAGCTATTTGTAAGGCCTCCCCAGACAGCCATTTTGCTTTTTTGCATTTTTTTTCCATGGGGATGGTCTTGATCCCTATCTCCTGTACAATGTCACGAACCTCCCTCCATAGTTCATCAGGCACTCTATCAGATCTAGTCCCTTAAATCTATTTCTCACTTCCACTGTATAATCATAAGGGATTTGATAAATCTATTTCTCACTTCCATTGTATAATCATAAGGGATTTGATTTAGGTCATACCTGAATGGTCTAGTGGTTTTCTCCACTTCCTTCAATTTCAGTCTGAATTTAGCAATAAGGAGTTCATGATCTGAGCCACAGTCAGCTCCCAGTCTTGTTTTTGCTGACTGTATAGAGCTTCTCCATCTTTGGCTGCAAAGAATATAATCAATCTGATTTTGGTGTTGACCATCTGGTGATGTCCATGTGTAGAGTCTTCTCTTGTGTTGTTGGAAGAGTGTGTTTGCTATGACCAGTGCGTTCTCTTGGCAGAATTCTATTAGCCCTTGACCTGCTTCATTCTGTACTCCAAGGCCAAATTTGCCTGTTACTCCAGGTGTTTCTTGACTTCCTACTTTTGCATTCCAGTCCCCTATAATGAAAAGGACATGTTTTTTGGGTGTACTGTTATTTAGGTTGTTTCAAATTTTTCTTAATTTTATCTTTATGTACTTCTTTGACATTCATGATAATAGACTCTTGGTAGTGGAATTAGTGGGTCAAAGATAAGGTGATTGTTTTCAACTTTTAGTGGAATTAGTCAAATTACAGTACAAATTGTTCAAACTTTGATTTCAGAAAGATTATGAAAACTAATACGTCCATAAGAAACGTATAAGAGTAACCATCTATTTGTGTTTTCACCATGAGCAAGTATAGCTATCTGTTTTTATCCCATGTGCTGCCTGTCATAACGACTCAGTCATCATCATTCACATAAGTGCGATAAATGAGATAAGTGAAAGCACCTAGTCTGCTCCCTGACACATAGTTATTGTTTAGCAATAGCTTCATAGGTCACAGTTATGGGTTCATGCAATAAAGATTTATTTCTCATTCACATTCAGTATGGGTCAGTGAGGGGCTTGCTGTATGCACTCAAATAGGCATCCAGGCTTCTTCCCTCTGTTGCCTCCACCATCACTTTGGGCCTCACAGTCCTCCTTTCCATTTCTTTTTCCCAGCTTTGTTGAAATGTAATTGACATATAAGAAAGTTTAAGATGTACAGCATGATGACTTGATATACATATGTTGCACAGTGATTGTCATAATAAGGTTAGTTAACGCCTTCTTCTTACGTAATTGCATGTGTGGTGAGAAACTTTAAAATTTACTCTCTTAGCCACTTTTGGGAATACAATACAGTATGTTAACTATAGTTAATGTGCTGTGTAGTGCGTCTGTAATAAGTGAGTTCAGTCAGTGCAGTTTCATATTATGGTTGAAAAAATTGAAAACAAAACTTGTTCTAAATCTTATCCACTGCAGTTCAATTAAAAGTATATAAAGGGAAATTCAGTATGAGTTCTGGAATTGAGGAACTAAGCTGAGTTGGTGTATGACTAGGTTACGATAGAGCTACTCTTGATTCCATAGCTACTAAATGTGTGGTCTTCATCTGAAAGATGTTTTATAATATTTGTTCTGTATCCATCATAAGGTTATTAGGCTTGGGGGAGATCAAGCATTCAAAAGAAATAAAGGTGGTATCAAAAAATACTACTACTATATTAAATAATATACTATTTATATTTGAAAGCTTTAAATTTTAATCATCTGTATTGCTTTCTATGTGTTGCTGGTTTGGATATATTTTACACAAAATTTCAGTAATTTATCCTTGACATTACAATAGATAGTGTACCTTTGAAATAGTTCCTGAAACATGTCTTTAAAGAGAGCAACTTTGTCAATTTCCAACTGAGCATTTGGTCACTAAAACATAGCAGTACCCTTCTGCGTTGTTGAAAGTGAAGTTGCTCAGTTGTGTCCAACTCTTTGCAACCCTATGGCCTGTAACCTGCATCAGGCTCCTCTGTCCATGGTATTCTCCAGGCATGTATACTGGAGTGAGTTGCCTTTCCCTCTCCAGGGGATCTTCCCGATCCAGGGACTGAACCCAGGTCTCCCACATTGCAAGCAGATGCTTTACCCTCTGAGCCACCAGGGAAGCTGTGTGTTGTTAACTATTAATAGTTCTCCTACTTCCACTTAGAGTGATGGTTGTCTCCTCTTCTCTAATGGTTCTTAGGAAAGCAGTTCTATTACATAGGCTGTAGTATGTTTGCTTGGCTGATTAGTCTCTGTCACTTAAAAATGCTTCTTGACTTGTGGCACTTGTACCCATAACTTTAAAAGATTCAAGAGAATATTCCCAGGGTAGCTGGATTGAAACTGGCATTTGAGGGATGTCTATAATGCAAAATTAAGTCCTCAAACTGTTGGTATTTATATATATTTGAAAACTTAAAAAGAATCAGTAGCATTTAGTACATCCACAGTGTTGTGCAGCCACAGCTTCCATCTTATTCTAGATCGTCCTTATTACCCCAAAGTAAAACCCTTTAAGTGATTTCTCCCTATTCTCCCTACTCTCTGACCCTTCAATCACCATTCTGAATTCTGTGTTTTTAAATGCTTTGTATTTAGAAATAATTTCAAACTTATGAAAAGTTACAAAATAAAAATAGTACAAAAGACATCTATTTGCATTTTATCCAGATTCACCTACTTTAAACTTTTTTAACCCTTTTGCCTCTTTCTTTAAATATGTAATTATTATAATTACATATTAATTATGGATATATATTCTTATATAATTATACCCATGTATATAGATATATTATAAACCAATTTGAGAGTAGTCATTAGACACCTGTGTGGTTTGGACAGATTCCCCTTTAGAACTGACTTGTCCTCTTCTATAGGCCACCAGGGCTGCATCTAAAGCATAGACCTGGCTATATCTCTCATACAGTCAAAACCCAATAAAAACTCCTTTTTGCTTACAGAGTAATCTGCTTTGTATGGCATTCAGTATGCTCCACACTCTGTCTTCGATCTCCTCTCCCACCACTTCAGTTGCCCCTGTTTCCTTGTCTGTCATTAGTTCTATCCATACTGAACTGCCTCTGATTGCCTGTGTTTTGCATTATTTTTCTGGAAATTTTTTCTGTAGATATATCTATCTCTCTGTCTCCTCGTTAGGTTCATCCATGGCTCAGCTTAAATGCATATATTTGTGATGCATTTACGGCACCCCACTCCAGTACTCTTGCCTGGAAAATCCCACGCACAGAGGAGCCCGGTGGGTTGCAGTCCACGGGGTCGAGAAGAGTAAGACAGGACTAAGCGACTTCACTTTCACTTTTCACTTTCATGCATGGGAAAAAGAAATGGCAACCCACTCCAATGTTATTGCCTGGAGAATCCCAGGGACGGGGGAGCCTGGTGGGCTGCCGTCTAGGGTCGCACAGAGTCGGACACGACTGAAGCGACTTAGCAGCAGCAGCAGCAGCATGCTTCCCTGACCTCTTCCCCCAACACATAGAACTTGTAGCAGAGGGACTAAAATCATGGATTTGTTTGGCTGAATCTGGGTCTGTATTCTTTAGCCATGTAGTTTTTATAAATTTCCTGGTTGTTTCTTCTGCTGCTTACCTGTAAGCTGTTAGTAATGATAGTATTCATCTCCTGAAGCTGTTCATAGTATTAAATAAGATAATGCTTCTAGCTTCTAAGTGCCTAAAACAGTATGTGTTGTGTGTTAGTTGCTCAGTCATGTCCAACTGTTTGCTACCCTGTGGACTGTAGCCCACCAGGCTCCTCTGTCCATGGGATTTCCCAGGCAGGAATACTGGAGTGCGTTACCATTCCCTTCTCCAGGAGATCTTCCCGACCCAGGGGTAGAACCCAGGCCTCCTGCATTGCCCACATATTCTACACTGTCTAGTAAGACTCTGAAGAAGTGAAGAAGTGAATTTGTTCAGTCATGTCCTGCTCTTTGCAGCCTCATGGACTGTAGCCCACCAGGCTCCTCCGTCCATGGAATTTTCAAGGTAAGAATACTGGAGTGGGTTGCCATTTCCTTTTCCCTAAAACAGTATAGAAGATAGTAAGGAGTCAGTAATGTGTTAATTACAGATTTTTGCAGCACATAACTCAGTATATTCTGATTTGTTGTTGTTGTTCTTTAGTCATTAAGTCGTGTCTGACTCTTCTGCAACCCCATGGACTGTAGCCTGCCAGGCTCCTTTCTCCTTGTCCTGGGATTTCCCAGGCAAGGATACTAGAGTGGGTTGCCATTTCCTTCTCCAGGAAATCTTCCCAATGCAAGGATGGAACCAGCATCTCCTGCACTGGGAGACAGATTCTTTACCACTGAGCCACCTGCAAAGCCGATATTCTGATTAGCTGTTTAAGTATCTGTCAGTCTCCCATGGAAGACTATAAACTTCTTAATGGTTAAGACCTTTGTTTATTCATCTTTATACCTCCAGCCCAGGCTTCAGTAGAGTTCACTCTTGGATAATAAACACTGCTGATTCTATAGGTAAATGCACTTCTGACAGAATAGGTTGTAAGAGGCATCTTTGAGATAACATAAAGCAAAGGTGGAATCTGCATTGAGTCTTTAGCTCATAATTGCTTTTGTAATCTCAGCAAAGAAGAATTCTAATGTTTTTCTAGGGAAAAAATCAAGTGAAAGAGTAAGTTGCTTTCCAGGAAAAAAGAATACAATAGAAGCCTTTGTCATTTTAGCAATTTACTGAAGGAAGACATTACACTTGGGATACTTCTGTTGGTTCAGATTATCCTCGAGGAAATAAAGGTAATTTCTAAGAAATGACTGTAATGCAGTGCAGGTAACAGAAATTGTGAAGGAAACAGATGACAAAGAGACAGAAATTCACGATAAGCTAATAGTACTTCAGAATCAGTTACTAATATTAAAATTTATCATAGATGTACTTGTTAGCTAGGGTGCCATAACAAGTTATCACAAACTAAATGGCTTAAACAACAGAAGTTTATTGTTTCACTGTCCTGAAGTTCTAGATCAAGGTGTCAGCAGGGTTAAATCCCTCTGAGGGCTGTGAGAAAGAATCATGCCTCTTACCCAGCTTTTGGTGTTTTACTGGCAAACTTTGGTGTTCTTTGGCTTACAGATACATCACCCTGGTCTCTGCCTTCATGTTCAAGGCATTCTCCTTGTATCTGTTTAAAATCCCCTTGTTTATGAGGACTTGTGCTGTGTTTAGTCACTCAGTCATGTCTGATTCTGCAACTCCATGGACTGTAACCCTGCCAGGCTCCTCTGTCCATGGGGATTCTCCAGGCGAAAATACTGGAGTGAATTACCATACCCTCCTACAGGGGATCTTCCCAACCCAGGGATCAAACCCAAGTCTCCCACATTGCGGGCGGATTCTTGACCGTCTGAGCCATAAGGGCACAAGTCCTTATATGGACACAAGTCATATTGGGTTAGGAGCCCAACCTACTACAGTATGGCTTCGTCTTAATTACATCTGCAAATACCCTCTTGCTTTTGCTGTAGGTCATATTCTGAGATATCGAGGGTTAGGATTTCAACATATAAATTTTGGAGAGACATCATCAACCTTCAGCAAAGATGTTAGAGAATGTGTTTAAAGTTTATTAAAGGCAGAATTTCAATGTGTATGATTTTGTCCTTCTACTGGGCTTGTAATGGCATTGTTTTTATGCTGCTTTTCGGCACTTAGGTGTTGAGAACAGACACATTTAATGTTTCTCAACTTGTGTCTATGATACTTGCTATTCCTGTGCACTAGAGAAATTTCCTGTCTAAATAGATAGGTTTATGATTGCTTAGAGATCATGAACCTGAACTTTGCTGAAGCAGGCAGGTTTGCAAATTTTAGCAGTATTGACATTCCAAGAAAGAAGATAATGAATTCCAGCTTTCAGAAATTCAGATCTGATTATTAATGTAGAAGTTAATGGGGTTAATATAAAACTCACCAGAAGTAAAATATTTAGGACAACTGTAGAGCTATGATAGAATTTAGGGACTTGGGGAACATGCTATCCTTCTCTTAAGAAAAGATAATTAGATCCAAAATAAAGAACCCTGTATTCTCAGTCCCTAAGCACAGACACAGGATGCTGGCTACATTATACTGTAAGATAAATTTGAAAATGCTTAGCTTCTTAGTGTGCCCAGTGGTAATGTATCTTAAAATTTGACCATAAGCTTTAAAACTGTCTCTTTTTTTCTTCTTCCTTTTTTCCAACAAAGAAACAAATCTTCCCTATCTTCTCTGTTATTTCATCCTTTCCATTATGCCTTTATGAATGACTCCATTGTTTGACCTCCTTACATCTTGACCTATATAGAAAGTGTATAGGTGAGCCATATAGTGAATTGTGTTCTTTATACAGAAAGAATGTTTCAAGAGTAAAATTTGTAGTTAGGAATTATATTAAATAGTTAAATAGAAAAAAGCTTCTTTTAGCAAATTGTATTTGAGTTAACCTTGAGGAACTGCCAGTATCTAGCATTGNAGAAAAGAATTTATTAATATTTCCAACCTCCTTAAACTTATTAAAATTATCCTCTATTTAATATTTTTTCCTGAAAATTAATATTTTTCTCTCTTACTATTATTAATAAAGAAATAGTCCTACCTAGAATGTGAACACAAAAAATGTCACAGGGACATAAGTTCTTAGAGAATTTAATTACTATGCCTGCAGTATCTTGTTCTCAGCATTTTTCAATTATCAACTTTAAAAAAATCTGTTATTTATGCTCTGTTAAGTTACTTTTATTTAACTCTTGAGTTTTTGACCAAAATAAGATAGCAAGTTGTTTTTATCTGTCTTCTCAGGAATCTTTTGGGTTGATGTATCTCTCATCATGAATAATTAAACAGTGTTGGATTGTAAATTCCATAAAGAATGCAGTGTTTCAGAGATCAGTATTTATTTCACAAAAGACAGATATATTGAGGAGGCAAATCCTCTAATTCTATATAAAGCTTACTTTCAAGTGTACAGTATAAGAAATTTTTCATGTAACGAGAAGTCCAAACCTCTGATAATCAAAGAGTCAGTAAGCACACAATATAAATCTATTTATGGTCCAGTATTCTTCCTAATATTAAGATCTATGAAAAATGTTAATGCTATCTCTAAGTCTGTGAATTTAAACTGTTACAAAGTAAAAGAAATACTGAAAAGCTCTATTTATAATTACTGAAAATTGAGACTCTTTATTATCCTGGAAAGCATAGCAGGCCTTCCTAGAATAATGACAGAAAACTTCAAAGAAGACATTGTTTTCTCTGTTCATTTTGAATGCTGGCCATTGGGTTAAAAGGAGGGATGGTTTCCCCACTGTGGAAAATGAGCTTTGAAGTTCTGTAAATTCTAATTTGCAGAATAGATGTTTATAATGAATTCAACTTTCTCTGCTTTGACCTTCAAATGTACACCTTGAATACCAGAAAGAAAAGAAAAATTATAAACTTTAGTGAAATAATTGCCACTTAAGGAATTTGAATCTTGAGTATGACTCCTCGCATACAGTGATCCAACAGGGTCTTTTCCAGAAAACTCTCTCTCACCCCCCCCCCTTCAATTTGCCCACTGCCAATGATCTGTTAATAGGAGTATTATATAATAAAATAATGGATTTCTCTTTGCATTGGGCAATAATTCCTCATCTACTTTAAATGTGTGCGTTCACTTTACAGTCCCCAAAGAAATATCCTTAAGTCAGCTTCTCAGCATGTTCTTACTGGTCAGGAGGAGAAACCTGCTGTGTGCTCTGCAGCTGCCAGGATGCCAGCAGGCTAATCACACAGGGCTGCCTTTAACAAGGTGGCGAATCTCCTACCTCTGAAAATTAAGAATGTTGGTCTCTGCAGTAATTTGGCAGAGGGCTGCCTTTCCTTATAAAATTTCTTCCAGGAGCAGCAGAACGAGTGTCACTATTAGCCTCAAACCTAGAACAAAATAAAGGAAGTAAAAATATATGGTTAACTAGGCCAGGTCTCTAGTGAAGTTTATAGTCCTGCGTATATTTTCTCTTCTCCTCCTCCTTCTCTCTCATTTTCCCTCCTCCTCCTTCATCATTTTTTCCTGTTCAAGTTTAGTTTGTCTTCTTTCAGAGTTTTAGAACCACCGTTAGCTAGTATGAGTTAGAATCTTTAGTACTTGACAAAAGAAATCATCTTTCTTTTACTTGAAAAAAAATTAAATAAATCTGAGTTAGGAACTGATTGAACAAATTGTTCTGGAATTCTTGCATGGCAAACATGCCATGTACTCTGTGAAATGCTACATCATCCTAAAAAATTAATTCCAATTTATTTCTTAAAAATACCTGTGATTTTATAGATATATCCAGTTAGACATACACATAGATGATACAGATTCAGACACATGCACACACACATATAAATTACCTGCACATACAAATATGCAGCATTTAAATGAAATGTAAGAACAGAACAGAAAAACAAGAAATCATCTTGTTAGCGTTTTAAAAGTCATTATGTGTAATTTGAGATACACACACACACACACACACAATGATAGCCACAATTTTCCCTGGTTATTTTAAACATAAAATATATGTATTTTTTATTATATGTTCTCATGAAATGGTTGAAGTTAAGTATAGCAAGTTAACATGGTTTATGATATTTTGATATTATATGTAAACTAAAAGTAGTTTTTAAATTATCTTAAGTGCAGAACGAAATTTACTGAAATAGTTACACCCTGGCTAATCAGTTTTCCAAAAATGAACAAATAATAATGATACTTAATTTTTTACTAGTTAATTTAGAATTTCAAGTCATACCTCTATAATTGCTAAAATTTATGAAAAATAGAATATAGTTGCAAAGTAATGTTACTGCAACAACTTGTGTTAGTGTAGTCAATGTTATCTATATATGTAAAAAGTTACATATATAAGGTTTTAAAAATTTTCTTAAATCATTCCATTGTTTCCTGATTAATAAAAGCCTTATGAGATAACTATAATCTGTGTGTATGCAAGTGTATATATACATGCCTGAACACACACATACATACATATATATATATTATTACTTAGCATCTGATTACTCAGCTCTCTTACCTGCCATTTGTATGTAGAGTTATTATTATTTTTATTTCCAACTTGTCACCAGTGTGTATGAATTAGAATCAGCTGATCAAAAGCAAAATATCTCATATGATTTATAAGTCTGACTCATTAGAGCAAACCTTTGGGGAGCAAGTACTATATCTTGTCCAGCACTGAATCCGCAGATCCTTACATGATGTTTGATGTAGTGGGAATCTAATAAATATTTGTAGCATGCATTAATGAATGATTGATTTACTTAGTGAACAATTATTACTAATCATTCTTCAAGTGTACGTTTTATCTTTTCTGACTAAGCCCATTACTCTTAGCAAGAATTATAAAATTGGAAGGTGATATAAATACTTTAATCTTTGCATCTGGATAAGTTTCTAAAAGAGATCAACTGGTAAATGTCAGAAATCAGTTAATTGGATCCATTTATTAAGTAAACAAGCCTTGTGCCTTAAAAGAATTGGCGTCCATTCCAGCTAATGGGATGAAAGGAAGGAAGAGAGTCATTTTCTTCTCTGAGAAATTAGTGAAGTCGGCATGGTGTTATGATATTTTATGACTGTAGTTCTCTGCCTCCAGTGCCTCATAAATATTGATTACTTGAGAGGAGAGTGAGATAAGCTGGAGAATTACCTAAGGAGAAGGCCAAGAAGAGAACAAAACCCCATGTGGCAGGAAGATATAATTCAACTGAAAGCAAGTGGATGTCTCCCTTTGACCAGCAGAACAGGGACTTTGTCCTCTAGAGACAGTAGTAATGCTGTAAGTTGAAAATAGGTTTCCAGGCAGGTATTAGCAAAAAGTCCAAATTTTATAATCTACATAAAATGATTTTTCTTCTATTAACCTGTATATGAAAGGAAAGTTTGGATATTCTTCAGTGTAACTTTTAGAAGTTAAAACCATTAGGTAAGATAACCACATACATATTGTGAATCTGTTTATCAACTCTTTGAAAATTGCTCTAAAAACTGGTGAGTGTGTATGTGTGTGTATTTTGGTGTTTGTGAGCTTTCTTGATCCTGGAGTAGGAATTCCAGGAAGAATAAATAAATAGGATGGGTACAGACCTAGAGACATATGAGAATATGGAGCATTTTATGAAACTCTATAATTAATAGGTGTCATACGTTGTGAAAATGGAGTGAAGAAACAAGAAGGACCCTAAGATGAAGGGTCTGGTGTGCTAACATAAAGAATCTATACCTTATCCATCATTAAACTGGAGTGGAAAATTAAAGTTGTATTTTGAAAGGTCATTCTGACATCTCTATAGAGTATGAGTGGATAGGGTTTTATCAAAGATAGACCAGTAATAGGATATTTCAGTATACTAGAAGAGATAGAAAATTTGTTTACTTGCATGTAGAAGGTTCAGTTCAGTTCAGTCGTTCAGTCATGTCCGACTCTTTGCGACCCGATGAATCGCAGCACGCCAGGCCTCCCTGTCCATCACCAACTCCCGGAGTTCACTCAGACTCACGGCCATCGAGTCCGTGATGCCATCCAGCCATCTCATCCTGGGTTGTCCCCTTCTCCTCCTACCCCCAATCTCTCCCAGCATTAAAGTCTTTTCCAATGAGTCAACTCTTCGCATGAGGTGGCCAAAGTACTGGAGCTTCAGCTTTAGCATCATTCCTTCNCATCATTTCTTCCAAAGAACACCCAGGGCTGATCTCCTTCAGAATGGACTAGCATTCATAAGTATTGATTATAGATTGATTATGAGTTGGAGAAAGAGAGAAGAATCTAAGGTGTTAACTTGAGCCAAGGTCATTTTGGGGGCAATTGAATGGATGATAGTGGCATTGACTAAGATAAGGAGGGGAGAAGGAAGAACAGAGGAGAGTGTGACTAATTCATGATTTGATATGTTGAGGTTGAGGTTATCTGTAATATCTGAATGAAATGAGCATTGGCAACCATTTGTACATATTGCTCAGAATTCAGAAAGAAGATCTGGACTAGAAATATGGACATGGGTGTCATTTACATATAAGTGGTAGGTGAAGCTGTGAAAAGTGAGATGAAGACAAGAATTAAAATAATAATATCCCTAAGAAAACATTTAAGGGATAGGCATGGAAACAGATGCTGTGTAGGAATCTGAGATTGAATAATGAAAGAGGAAAAGCAAAGAGAATGGGCCTTGAAGCCAAAGGAAGAGTAAGTTTCAAGGAGTTAGTAATCTATAATGTCATGTGTTGGAGATAGACCACATAAAACAAAGACAGAAAAATGAAAATTGGATTTGGAAAAGAGTATATCAATTTTAACTCTTGCATATTACATTTCAACGGAGTAAATAGGGCTAAAACCTTTTGCTAAAGTGGATGAAACAAGTATAGACTATTCTTTCAAGAAGCTTAATTGTGAAAGAAAGTAGACAGAGATGGAAGTTAATAGAGCAGGATATGCCATGGAATATGTCTTTGTTATGTGAAAAAATAAAATGAAGGCTGTGATGGAATGAGTTGGTGAAGCAAAGTTTCTGAAATGATGAAAGGAAACCTTTGGTAAGAATGAGGATGAAGGAGGTAAGAAAATATAGGAGGGAGACAGAGAGGAAGTAGAAGAGGGAGGAGATAGAACTGATACATATTTTAAAATACCAACTCAAAATATCACAAGCAAAAAGGCAATTGATTGATTCTCATCCTTGTGGGAATCAGGGCTAGAACTGACTTCCATAAAGTTAGAGCCAGAGGATCAAAATCATTGCAGCTAGCTGTGACAATCATGGTCCTTCATGGTGCTGGTTTAATTCTACACATAGGCTTTTCGTGTGTCATTAGTTTGGTGGTCTCTGAGAGATGCAGATTTCACTCCTTCCATTTTAGCAACCTCTAGGGAAAAGATTCTTCTGCTCTCAGTGTTGAAATATCAATCCAGAGAAGTTCTCTGCTTGACTTTTCCTGGCCATGTGCCAGAAAAAAAGGTGGGGCATTACAGACAAAGGTGGGGGTGGGGAACAGGCTTGATAGCCTAGTCAAGACCACAGGGAATGGAAATAGGATGGGGGAGGAACCATCAAAATTATCTGGGACAAGGAAGAAAAATCAGCTGTCCTCAAAAAAGATTTGATATGATTTGAGAAAGGGCTTACGACTGAGGGAGTAAGCACACAATCATCTTTATTTTTATCTTTTGGTGTGCATGTATGTGAAGTAGAAAAAGATGTTATAAAAGTGAGAAGAATTGGAGTCAAATAGGAGACTTGCAGACAGTGATAGAGATTTGCAACTATCATTGAAGAAAACTGGAAAGAAATCTGACCTTAATATGTAAAGCAATGGACAATTTGTAGGGTGTTTCTTATATAAGACAGTTGAAAAGTTGCTAGATTTGGTTCAGAGGGATTGGAGTATATTCTAGTGCTGTCATATATTTGTGTGTTTAGGCGACTCCTCTTCCCTGACCCTCTATTATTTTCTTTTTTTTTTTTTTTCATTTGTGCAAATGAAATGTGCAAAGCACATGAATCCTGGGGCTGACCACAAACTGGATATTGCATTATGGATTTGCAGACTCAGAATCAGATGAATGACATTAAAGTGATAGGAGACAATGCATAACTTGCTACTTGGAAAAGAAATGAATGATGGGTTTCTGTTTGAAATTAATATTTAACTTTCACTGAACAGAAAATGTGAAAATAAAGTTCACTTTCCTTTCTCTAGTTTTGAAATATTTTTGAAATGAACATGTTATATTGGTGATGCACTGCACATATGTGTTCAGAACTGAATAAACCAATGGAAAATATAAGAAGAATAGGTCCAAGATGTTACTCATGGGGTTTGGATAGATACTAAGACAGATTTATAGCAATTACTTTCAATGTCTCATTACATAATTACCCAATCAAGGACATCAACAGGATTTAGTCTGATTAGATTGGTAGTAAATGTGGTAAATTTTCTAATTTATCAATAGGAAATCTCTGGATAATTTGGCTAGGTGATAGTTCTAGCTTTTTAATTATTCAACTTAATTAGTCAATCACTTATGTAGGTCTCTAAGCTCTTTCAGTAAATGTTACTTGAATTTAGTAACTGCAGAGTCTCTGAAACTAAGCTGCAACAAAATTCTAAAATGTTTAGTTAATTTGTTCATCACTATAAGTAAAATAAAATCAATTGTGTATTAAATAGTATTTCATGAGCACAGTGAGTTTGTATATGTGCTTGGGTACCTGTGTAGGTGTGTGTGTACACAAACTCTTATACTCTACTTATTGTGACAGGTATTCTTATAAATACTTCATATGTATTAACTCATTGAAATCTTCACCAACCTGCCTGGAGGTAATATTTGTGTTATTATTATTAGTCTGGTGGTAATTTTATGATTTCTCAGATGAGGAAATTAATACAGAAAAAGCTGGTGTTCAAACCAACGTAGTCCAGCTCCAGAATCCATGCTCCCAATGATAAAATGATTATGCTCTAAGTATTTGCTATTTTAGAGACGTTTTGTACACAGAATTTTATTTTTTTCCAGAATTGCTATTTTCCAGTGATGATTCATAACAGCTACTGAAATATTTGTAGTAAGTGCCTACTATTTAAAATAGCATTTATTATTTTTCTGACTATAATGCAATGTGAATCATCATGGAAAAATTTTTTAAAAATATGCATATAAACTATCACACAGAGCTATGAACTGTTATCAATTTAGTCTATTTTCTTCTGACCTTCTTAGTAAGACATTAATTTTTTTGTTTTGCAAATTTTAAGTAAATTTCACCTTTTTCATTTAACTTAAATATATGGGGAGTGCGTATTTTCCTAAATTTCTACATATTCTTTAAGTAAGTTTTTGGATAAAACATTTTTATATAGGTGTATCATGATATATTTGTACTCTTGCCTGGAAAATCCCGTGGACTGAGGAGCCTGGTGGGCTGCATTCCATGGGGTCGCTAGGAGTCAGACACGATTGAGCAACTTTGCTTTCACTTTTCACTTTCATGCATTGGAGAAGGAAATGGCAACCCATTCCAGTGTTCTTGCCTGGAGAATCCCAGGGACGGGAGAGCCTGGTGGGCTGCCGTCTATGGGGTCGCACAGAGTCGGACTGGACTGAAGCGACTTAGCAGCAGCAGCATCATGATATATTACTTGTCTTGTATTGTTGGGTACTTTGTGAATAGTCCAGTATTTTATTTACTTAAATATTAATGTGATGATAATTGTTACACATTTTAGAAAATTTGTAAAGGTATTTACTTAGATGTTGAATTGCTCCTTAAAGTATATGAAGGTTTTAAGGTTCTTTGAAAGACATTCCCAAATTTCTCTTGAGGAATGTTGTTATGTCAGTTTACATTCTCACCAGCAGAGTGTGAAAGTACCCATCGCATCACACCCTCATTAGCATGAATATTTTCATTTAAAAAAACTTTGGCAGTTTGATAAGTGACAAAATCACATTTCATTGGTACTTTAATTTTCATTTCTATGATATTAATAAAATAAAGCATTTTTATGTCTCATGAATTGCTGACATCTTTTATTATTTATCACTCTCTTATCAATTTATACATAGTGACTTTGTTTTTCAGAACCTCTCCACTATTTCTAAATTGTAATTGGTCCTCCACTTTTGTTTGTGGTAGTGTTTGTTGTATTTCACATGTGTGTAATCAAATAAAGTGGTCCTTTATGTGTTAGTTTCAATTCTGATGGCACATATGAAAACATCTTCACTCTTAGATTATGCTAATCTGTATATATTACTAGTGCTTTTATATTTTCATTTTTTACAATTAAAGTTTAATATGCCCCCATTTCTCTTTTATATAAAGTCTGAAGAGGAGCTCATTTCTTTCAAAGTAATTTCAAAGGACTTTTGAAATTACTAATTTGACATGCAATACAAATGTTTTAATATACTTGATTTTTTTTTCCCCCAGTGTAGATTTACCTGTGTGTTTTGGTTTGGATAATCTAATCATTTGTATTCCTAACACTATCCCCTCCATCTCTATACCTCTAATGCATTATCAAAATTTTCCTGGATATAGGTTTTTACTTTCTAAGTGAATTATAGGAATATTTTTCTGCTTCTTCACAATATCACGTAGGCAATTAAAAAAACTGTAAATCCCTTGGTATTTTGAATCCCTAGATAGAGTGGTCACGGGATAGTCTCTCTTCTCTTCTTCCTCTTTCTTCCTCCGTTTCTTTTCCCTTGGGCATGCTGCCTACTCTCTCAGGTAATCCTTATGGTGAAGGCTTAGATGATAGCCCCTGTTAGCCCCAGGGAGCCAGGGAGTGAAGGGGACTGGGTGAACCACAGGAAGTAGTGTCAGTCGCTAAGTAGTATCCAAGTCTTTGCAACCCCATGGACTGTAGCCTGCCAGGCTTCTCTGTCCACAGAATTCTCCAGGCAAGCCTACTGGAGTGGGTTGCCATTTCCTATGCCAGGGAACCTTCCCTACTCAGGGACTGAACCCGGGTCTCCTGCAGGGCGGGCAGATTTCCTTACCCTCTGAGCCACCAGGCAAGAAGAGCCCCATAGGGAGTAGAGTGAGGCCCAAAGAACACAAAATAATAGAAAGTCTGTCTTGTACAGGAAGATAAATCCTAGGATCAAAGCCTCTCTATTTGACCCTGAGGAGAAGCAGCATTAGGGGAAAGCGTCAGAATATGTGAAACAAAATCTCATTTTTATTTTCACTCTTAGCTAACTGAATTTTAACATTTCTTTAAATAATGAACATGTTAGTAGATATTATCACAGTACATATCTCAGATGTTTTCAATGACTCACAAATGTTTTCATGCCGCTTATAGTTAGAGATATATATCTTAAGTATTATTTCTGCTTACTGTTATTTTGAAATTACAGAAGTTCTAGTCTTGTTGCTATTACAGTTAATGCTTTACTTTTTTAAAAGCACACATAATGCTATACCATAAATACAAAAAAATATTTTGATGGTTGAATTTCATTTTAATTTCTTTGTAATGCTATGTTAATGGATATTTTGAGATGAGGTTTATAGGTTCCTGCAGACTGTCAAAAGGGCTCATGGCATACAAAAACTAAGAACTTTAGATTGTAATTATCAGTTAGGGATTTGGAGTGAAAAGACGTCATGTCTCTTTAGTACTCCTATTTTTTTACTCCTTCACATACACAGGCTCTGTATCACTCAGATGTACTTCTTAGATACTGAAGAAAAGCTGCAGCTCTCAGAACAGGCATTATGTGGTTCAAGGCAATGGCAGGAAAGAAGCAAGAGTATAATGCTAATTGTTCTGTACTATTTTATCCTTCAGTGCTCTTGAATGGCTGTCTCCTGCTTAAGATGCATACCTGAGCAATACAGTCCTCTTCAGTTCTGGAGTTTCTGTTTTCTCAGTTTCTTTTCACATAAATCAACTTTTACCTGATTTATCCTAGTATAAATAATTTGCGTATTTCATTAATTTTTGTTCAAATAGAATTTCCTTCTTTTTAGTGATATCAAATTTTAATTTCTAATGTCTAAAGTTAGACTCTTACTTAGTTTTTTAAATCTACCTTCTTTTTTAGTTATTTCAAATTTTAATTTCCAGTGTCTTAAGTTACACTTTTGCTTAGTTTTTTAAAATCTTTTTTCTTTTCCAATATATGCATTTAAGCTTATGAATATTCCTCTGAATACTGTTCTAGGTGTATCCTAGAAAACCTGTAGTGTTCTTGCTACTATTTGAGATCTCTATATTTACTAATTACCTTTGTGGTATATTCTTTGACCCATGAATTATTTAAAAGTATATTTATAAATTTTCAGTACTATTGCCTGGAAAATCCCATGGACGGAGGAGCCTATGTGCTGCAGTCCATGGGGTCACTGAGAGTTAGACACGACTCAGTGACTTCACTTTCACTTTTCACTTTCATGCATTGGAGAAGGAAATGGCACCCCACTCCAGTGTTCTTGCCTGGAGAATCCCAGGGACGGGGGAGCCTGGTGGGCTGCCGTCTATGGGGTCACACAGAGTCAGACACGACTGAAGTGACTTAGCAGCAGCAGCAGCAGACTATGATATGGAATAGTTAAATATGTGTTATTTGGCTGCAATGTGGTTTGTATATCATTTCTTTGGTAGTAATGATTTTGTGTGGTCATTTTTTGTAGATGTTCTATGTTTGTTTGAAATAATACTAATTCACTAGCTGATCTGGCTAGACTTTTATAATTATTTATGGGATATCATTATTTGTCTTTCTCAAATCCTCTAAATCCTAGCTTTGTTTGTTTGCTTTGTCTGCCAGATATTAAGATATCTCTGTTAAAATTGCCAAATTAAATGTTTGTTTTTGTTGATTTCTTATAACCTACTCAAAGTTTACACTGGGAAGATATAGGAGGAATATTATTATGTCTTCCTAGTGAAGTTTTCTTTTTTCTTTATCACTATGTAATTATTCATTTTGACACATTTCTTTTTATCATAAACTGTATTTTCTTTGTAATCAGTATAATTACAGCAGTTTTCCTGAGTATTTGCTCAGTTTGTTCTTTTTCATTACTTTCTTTTAACTTTCTGTTATTATGGTTTAGTAATTTCTTTTTTAAACAGTATAGAGTTTATTAGAAATAAACTTTATTAGAGTTTATTATTTCTAATAAACTCTATACTCTATACAGTCATTTTAAATAAA
>SJYQ01002466.1:9600-26758 GCA_006410935.1 Redunca redunca
TCTAAGAGATATTCCAGAAATGATTCAGGTATTTGGGAGAAGTTTGCATATTTTAAAGAAGATATTTCATGGTATGATAAACTATTAAATAACTGACTTTCGTCAGTTGGTATACAGTTTGAAAAAAATTTTAAGACCTTTACCTTTTACCACACACAGAAATAAATTCCAGACAGAGAAAACACTTAGTGTTCAAATGGCAACTCAGAGAGTTTTAGCAGAAACAATAACAAGTTATTACTGTGGAGCAGGGACATCTTTAGGCAAGCTTTAAGGAATATACCATAATAAGACAATCATGATAAGAGACAGGCAACAAAGTGGGAGACAATGATTGTTAGGTACATAGCAGGAAATTAGTGAATATGAAAAATATTTAATGATCTTTTGCTAAACCCTCATCTTTCATAATAGGAAGTTAATAGACAGTGTCTAAATAATGAATCAAGAAATTGCAATATAAATATAAATATGAATCTAAGTCTGCTAGAAAAGATGATTTTAAGAGTTACAGCTGTGGTTGCCTCTTACCTCTAATAAAGATCAGGGTTTGGCAATGAGGAGGAACCAGCTTCATTAGTAATCTCTAGGGATGTGCAATATACTCCCTTTTCCCCATTAGGCTGGCAAAATATTAAAAATTAAGAATATTAATAATATCAAGTAATGGAACAGGAATTGAAAAATGAGCATCTAGACATAACAATCATGATTATACATACCAGTANGCAATTTGTTGTCAACATTTAAAATATGTTGATAGAAAATCCATTTCAGCTATTTATCCTATTTATAGGACCAATGGGCAAAATACTGAAAATAGCCTGAAGGTCTATTAATAGAAAATTGAATAAATGAATGATACTGTATACATACTGTGGAATGCTGTTCTGATAAGGAAGATCCTTCAAGCCATGTTTTTTAAAGAAAAGATGTAGAATAGTAAGATTAGTATAAAATCACTTGAATAATGAATTTATATTTTTACTTACATATTTAAATATTCAAGGGAAAAAGCCCAAAAGAAGATGTACAAATCTGGGAAAGATACTGGTGATTGGCATTGAGGAAAATGGTCAAAGATACTCATATTTTACTTGTGTTGTTCAAATTTTTATGAAAAACTATAATGTGTGTTAATTAGGTAATTAGAAATTAAAAGGAATGCAAAATAAATTAGTATTAGAGGCAGAAGACTGTGTTTGTATTGTGATCCACTGCTTATTAGCATATAACCTTGAATAAATCCCTTGACTTCCTGTAGTTTAGTTTTTCCATCAATAGCCTTTGTCACATACAAATTATTGATTTGAATGTATTCAGTCTTATCAGTCTTTTCATTTGACTCCTGCATTTTGTTTCTTACCTACCAGATATTTCCCTTCCTAAGGGAAAATGCAGGTTTATTTTTTCTATCAATTTTAAGGCTTTCTGTTTCACAATTTGATTTTAATCTATATGTAATTTATTTTATGGTGGTTTGATATAAGGGTATGCTTTCATTTTTATATACAAATTATTTATTGAATAGTCAATTCAGTTTACACTGATTTATAAGGACATCTCACTTATGTATCAAGTTCTTACTTTTGAGTGGGTCTTTGGGCTTTTTTCTCTGTTGCAATGATACATTTGTCTATTATTTACTGATAGCACACTTTAGTAGTTATAATATCTTTACTAAATACCTTGATATTTGGTAGCCCCTCTCCATTCTTATTTTCTCATCTTGTTCTATGACCATTTATTCTACTATATGAGTTTTAGGATTAGCTTATCAAACTTTATGTAAATCCTTGTTGGGACTCTGAAACATGGACATATTGATGAATTTAGAGAATATGTACATCATTAAGACCTGAGTGTTTTATCTTTTCATCTTATAAACATGATATATTTACTTTGGCTTTCTTTTATGTCTTTCTGTATAGCTTTACAACTTTTTCACAAAAAAATGTCACACATATCTTTTGTTAGCGTAATTTTAGGTTCCTTACAGACTTTATTGCTCCTATGAATTAATTTTCTTAAAATCTGTTTCATAATTAATTGTTAGTGTATATGTTAATCACTCAGTTGTATCCGACTCTTTGCAACCCCATAGACTGTAGCCTGCCAAGCTCCTTTGTCCTTGGAATTCTCCAGGCAAGAATATTGGAGTGGGTAGCCATTCTCTTCTCCAGGGGATCTTCCCAACCCAGAGATCAAACCCAGGTCTCCTGCATTGCAGGCAGACTCTTTATTCTCTGAGCCACAAGGGCTCAGAGTATAAAATACTATTCATTTTTGTTATTTTGTATCCAACTACATCACTGAATGTTTGCTTTCAGTAACTGTCTTTAAATTATTTGAAATATTTTGTGCATAAAAACATAGCAATTATAGACAAATTTTATTTTTTTCATATGTATGTTGGTTAAAAATTAATCAATAGTCAATTATTGAAAGAAATGAATAATTATATTCAAGCCAAATTGAACAATATAACCTGGGGGGTGGTCCTAAGATGGTGGAGAAATAGGAAGGGGAGACTACTTTCTCCTCCACAAATTCATCAAACGAACATTTGAATGCTGACCAAATTCCACAAAACAACTTCTGAATGCTGGCAGAGGACCTCAGGCACCCAGAAAGGCAGCCCATTGTCTTCAAAAGGAGATGGAGAAGTCCTGAGGCTACTGTAAGAATAAGACTGAAAACCAGAGGCAGGAGGCTTAAGTCCAAATTCTGAGAACACCAGAGAATTCCTGACTCCAGAGAACATTAATCGATAGGAGCTCATCAAAAGCTTCCATACCTACACTGAAACCAAACACCACCCAAGGGCCAACAAGTTCCAGAGCAAGACATACCACGGGAATTCTCCAGCAACACAGGAACATAGCCCTGAGCTTCAATATACAGGCTGCCCAAAGTCACACCAAACCCATTGACATCTCAAAACTCACTACTGGACACTTCATTGCACTCCAGAGAGAAGAAATCCAGCTCCACCCACCAGAATACCGACACAAGCTTCCCTAATCAGGAAACCTTGACAAGCCACCTGTCCAACCCCACCCACAGTGAGGAACCTCCACAATAAAGAGGAACCACAAACTTCCCGAATACGGAAAGGCCAACCCAAATACAGCAATATAAACAGGATGAAAAGGCAGAGAAATACCCAGCAGGTAAAGGAACAGGATAAATGCCCACCAAACCAAACAAAAGAGGAAGAGACAGAGAATCTACCTGATAAAGAATTCCAAATAATGGTAGTGAAAATGATCCAAAATCTTGAAAACAAAACAGAGTTNACTGTAGCCTGCCAAGCTCCTTTGTCCTTGGAATTCTCCAGGCAAGAATATTGGAGTGGGTAGCCATTCTCTTCTCCAGGGGATCTTCCCAACCCAGAGATCAAACCCAGGTCTCCTGCATTGCAGGCAGACTCTTTATTCTCTGAGCCACAAGGGCTCAGAGTATAAAATACTATTCATTTTTGTTATTTTGTATCCAACTACATCACTGAATGTTTGCTTTCAGTAACTGTCTTTAAATTATTTGAAATATTTTGTGCATAAAAACATAGCAATTATAGACAAATTTTATTTTTTTCATATGTATGTTGGTTAAAAATTAATCAATAGTCAATTATTGAAAGAAATGAATAATTATATTCAAGCCAAATTGAACAATATAACCTGGGGGGTGGTCCTAAGATGGTGGAGAAATAGGAAGGGGAGACTACTTTCTCCTCCACAAATTCATCAAACGAACATTTGAATGCTGACCAAATTCCACAAAACAACTTCTGAATGCTGGCAGAGGACCTCAGGCACCCAGAAAGGCAGCCCATTGTCTTCAAAAGGAGATGGAGAAGTCCTGATGCTACTGTAAGAATAAGACTGAAAACCAGAGGCAGGAGGCTTAAGTCCAAATTCTGAGAACACCAGAGAATTCCTGACTCCAGAGAACATTAATCGATAGGAGCTCATCAAAAGCTTCCATACCTACACTGAAACCAAACACCACCCAAGGGCCAACAAGTTCCAGAGCAAGACATACCACGGGAATTCTCCAGCAACACAGGAACATAGCCCTGAGCTTCAATATACAGGCTGCCCAAAGTCACACCAAACCCATTGACATCTCAAAACTCACTACTGGACACTTCATTGCACTCCAGAGAGAAGAAATCCAGCTCCACCCACCAGAATACGGACACAAGCTTCCCTAATCAGGAAACCTTGACAAGCCACCTGTCCAACCCCACCCACAGTGAGGAACCTCCACAATAAAGAGGAACCACAAACTTCCCGAATACGGAAAGGCCAACCCAAATACAGCAATATAAACAGGATGAAAAGGCAGAGAAATACCCAGCAGGTAAAGGAACAGGATAAATGCCCACCAAACCAAACAAAAGAGGAAGAGACAGAGAATCTACCTGATAAAGAATTCCAAATAATGGTAGTGAAAATGATCCAAAATCTTGAAAACAAAACAGAGTTACAGATAAATAGCCTGGAGACAAGGATTGAGAAGATGCAAGAAATGTTTAACAAGGACCTAGAAGAAATAAAAAAAGAGTCAGTATATAATGAATAATGCAATAATTGAGATCAAAAACACTCTGAAGGGAACAATAGTAGAATAACAGAGGCAGAAGATAGGATAAGTGAGGTAGAAGATAGAATAGTAGAAGTAAATGAAGCAGAGAGGAAAAAAGAAAAAAGAATTAAAAGAAATGAGGACAACCTCAGAGACCTCTGGGACAATGTTAAACACCCTAACATTTGAATCATAGGAGTCCCAGAAGAAGACAGAAAGATCATGAAAAAATACTTGAGGAGATAATAGTTGAAAACTTCCCTAAAATGGGAAAGGAAATAGTCATCAAGTCCAAGAAACCCAGAGAGTCCCAGACAGGATAAACCCAAGGCAAAACTCCCCAAGACACATATTAATCAAATTAACAAACATCAAACACAACAAATACTAAAAGCAGCAAGGGAAGAACAACAAATAACACACAAAGGGGATTCCCATAAGGATAACAGCTGATCTTTCAATAGAAACTCTTCAGGCCAGGAGGGAATGGCAGGACATACT
Organism: Redunca redunca; assembly: GCA_006410935.1. Classification (NCBI taxonomy): domain Eukaryota; kingdom Metazoa; phylum Chordata; class Mammalia; order Artiodactyla; family Bovidae; genus Redunca; species Redunca redunca. The sequence goes on from SJYQ01002466.1 coordinate 14,695, forward strand.
TAAAGTGAAGAAAGTGAAAAACCTACAACCCAGATTACTGTACCCAGCAAGGATCTCATTCAAATATGAAGGAGAAATCAAAAGCTTTACAGACAAGCAAAGCTGAGAGAATTCACCACCACCAAACCAGCTTTCCAACAAATCTAAAGGATCTTCTCTAGACAGGAAACACAGAGAGGGTGTATAAACTCGAACCCAAAACAACAAAGTAAATGGCAACGGAATCATACTTATCAATAATTACCTTAAATGTAAATGGGTTGAATGCACCAACCAAAAGACAAAGACTGGCTGAATGGATACAAAAATAAGACCCCTATATATGTTGTCTACAAGAGACCCACCTCAAAACAAGGGACACATACAGACTGAAAGTGAAGGGCTGGAAAAAGATATTCCATGCAGAGACCAAAAGAAAGCAGGAGTAGCAATACTCATATCAGATATAATAGACTTTAAAATAAAGGCTGTGCAAAGAGACAGAGAAGGACACTACATGATGATCAAAGGATCAATCCAAGAAGAAGATATAACAATTATAAATATATACGCACCCAGCACTGGAGCACTGCAATATGTAAGACAAATGCTAACAAGTATGAAAGGGGAAATTAACAGTAACAATAATAGTGGGAGACTTTAATACCCCACTCACACCTATGGATAGATCAAGTAAACAGAAATTAACAAGGAAACACAAACTTTAAATGATACAATAGACCAGTTAGACCTAATTGATATCTATAGGACATTTCACCCCAAAACAATGAATTTCACCTTTTTCTCAAGTGCACACGGAACCTTCTCCAGGATAGATCACATCCTGGGCCATAAATCTAGCCTTAGTAAATTCAAAAAACTTGAAATAATTCCAAGCATCTTTTCTGACCACAGTGCAGTAAGATTATATGTCAATTACAGGAGAAAAACTATTAAAAATTCCAACATATGGAGGATGAACAACACACTGCTGAATAACCAACAAATCACAGAAGAAATCAAAAAAGAAAATATGCATAGAAACAAATGAAAATGAAAACACAACAACCCCAAACCTATGTGACACTGTAAAAGGAGTGCTAAGGAGAAGGTTCATAGCAATACAGGCTTACCTCAAGAAACAAGAGAAAAATCAAATAACCTAACTCTACACCTAAAGCAATAAGGAGTTCATGATCTGAGCCACAGTCAGCTCCCGGTCTTGTTTTTGCTGACTGTATAGAGCTTCTCCATCTTTGGCTGCAAAGAATATAATCAATCTGATTTCAGTGTAGATCATCTGGTGATGTCCATGTGTAGAGTCTTCTCTTGTGTTGTTGGAAGAGGGTGTTTGCTATGACCAGTGCGTTCTCTTGGCAGAACTCTATTAGCTTTTGCTGTGCTTCATTCTGTACTCCAAGGCCAAATTTGCCTGTTATTCCAGGTGTTTCTTGACCACCTACTTTTGCATTCCAGTCCCCTATAATGAACAGGACTTCTTTTGGGGGTGTTAGTTCTAGAAGGTGTTTTAGGTCTTCATTGAACCATTCAGCTTCTTCAGCATTAGTGTTCAGGGCATAGACTTGGATTACTGTGATATTGAAAGGTTTGCCATGGAAATGAACAGAGATTATTCTGTTGGTTTTGAGATCACACCAAAGAACTGAATTTTGGACTCTCTTGTTGACTCTGATGGCTACTCCATTTCTTCTAAGGGATTCTTGCCCACAGTAGAAGATATAATGGTCATCTGAGTTAAATCCACCCATTCCAGTCCATTTTAGTTCACTGATTCCTAAAGTGTTGATGTTCACTCTTGCCATCTCCTGTTTGACCACTTCCAATTTATCTTGATTCATGGACCTAACATTCCAGGTTCCTATGCAACATTGCTCTTTACAGCATCGAACTTTACTTCCATCACCAGTCACATCCACAACTGGGTGTTGTTTTTGCTTTGGCTCCATCTCTTCATTCTTTCTGGAATTATTTCTCCACTGATCTCTAGTAGCATATGGGGCACCTACTGACCTGGGGAGTTCATCTTTCAGTGTCCTACCTTATTGCCTTTTCATACTGTTCAAAATATATAAGAAGTATAGTTGAAGTATATAAGAAGTATAATTGAATAGTAATTAGTTTCAGCTGTACAACAGAATGATTTGATACTTTTATAGATTATGCCCCATATAAAGTTATGATATTATTATTTACATTGCTTGTGCTATACCTCTTAATCAGTCAGTCAGTTCAGTCGCTCAGTCGTGTCCGACTCTTTGCGACCCCGTGAATCACAGCATGCCAGGCCTCCCTGTCCATCACCAACTCCCAGAGTTCACTCAGACTCAGGTACTGCTTAATACTTGTCACCTATTTTGCTACCTTCCCCCAGTGCCCTCCCCACTAGAAACCACTAGTTTTGTTCTATGTTTTGTGAGTCTGTTTCTGTTTTGTTATATATTTGTTTTACTTTTTCAAGATTCCACATATGTAAGAAAACATATACTATTTATCTTTCTTAATCTGACTTATTTCACTTAGCATACTGCTCTCCAGGTTCGTTCATGCTATCACAATTGGCATGATTTCACTTTTTTTTGTGGTTGAGAAATATTCCTCTGTGTGTGTGTGTGTGTACCACATCTTTATTCGTTCATGTGCTGATGGATACTTAGGTTGCTTCATATCTTAACTATTGTAAATGATGCTACAGTGAACATTGGGGATGTGTATATCTTTTTAAATTAGTGGTTTAATTTTCTTTAGGTAAATATCCAAGATTGGAGTTGCTGGATCATACAGTAACTCAAGTTTTAATTTTTTGAGGAACCTCCATAGTGCTTTCCATTGTGGCTGTATCAACATATGTTCTCCTGACAGTGCACGAGAGTTCCCTTTTCTGCACATCCTTGCAAATGCTTGTTAATTATTTGTGGTCTTTTTAATCCCGGCCATTCTGACAGGTGTGAGGTGATATCATTGTGGTTGGTAATTAGTAATGTTGAGCTTCTTTTCATGTGCCTGTTGGATGTCTGTATGTCTTCTTTGGAAAAATACCATTTTTTAAATCAGATTGTTTTTTGGTACTGAATTGTATGAGTTCTTATATATTTTGGATGTTTGTCTCATCGTTTGCAAATATTTTCTCCCATTTCATAGTTTTTTTTTTCTTTTTATTGATGCTTTCCTTCTCCGAGCAAAAGATTTTTTAGTTTGATGTAGTGCCATTTGCTTATTTTTGCTTTTTTGTCCTTGTCTGAGGAGACAGATCCAAAAAGTATTACTGATACTGATTTCAAAGAGCATATTGCCTGTGTTTTCTTCTGAGTTTTTCGATTTCAGGTTTAAGTGTTTTGTCCATAGAGTTTATTTTTTTATTAGTTATGAGAAGATGGTCTAGTTTCATTCTTTTACATAACTTACGTAAGAAACTGTCTTTTTCCCATTTTGTATTCTTGCCTGCTTTGTCGTTGATTAATTGACCATATGTGCATTGGTTTATATCTAGGCTTTCTGTTCTGTTTGATAGATCTACTCATCTGTTTCTGTGCAGCATCATACTGTTTTGATTACTTTAGCTTCATAGCATTTTTTTAAAATCAGGGCATGTAATACCTCCAAGCTTTGTTCTTTCTCAAGATGGCTTTGATTATTCAGGGTCTTTTGTGGTTCCATTCAAATTTTAGGGTTATTTGTTCTAGTTCTGTGAAAAATGCTGTGGGTATTTTGATAGAAACTGCATTGAATCTGTAGATTGCTTTGGGTAGTATAGACTTTTTAACACTATAAATTCTTCTAGTCCATGAGCATAGAATATCTTAATGCTTATTTATGTTGTCTTCAATTTATTTCATCAGTGCCATATAGTTTTCAGAGTGTAGGTCTTTCACCTCCTTGGTTAAGTTTATTCCTAAATATTTATACTTTTTGATGCAGCTTTAAATGGGATTGTATTCTTGCTTATTCTTTCTGATAGTCATTTTTAATGTATAGACATGCTGATTTATATATATTAATTTTTCTGCTTCCTTACTGAATTCTTATTAGCTCTAATAGTTTTGAGTGGTGTCATTAGAGTTCTTTATATGAAGCATCATGTCATCTGGGAGAAGGCAATGGCACCCCACTCCAGTACTCTTGCCTGGAAAATCCCATGGACGAAGGAGCTTGATGGGCTGCATTCCATGGGGTCGCTAAGAGTCGGACACGACTGAGCGACTTCACTTTCACTTTTCACTTTCATGCATTGGAGAAGGAAATGGCAACCCACTCCAGTGTTCTTGCCTGGAGAATCCCAGGGACGGGGGAGCCTGGTGGGCTGCTGTCTATGGGGTCGCGTAGAGTCGGACACAACTGAAGCGACTTAGCAGCAGCAGCAGCAGCATGTCATCTGCAAATAGTGACAGTTTTACTTCTTCCCTTCTAATTTGGATGCCTTTTATTTATTTTTCTTGTCTGATTCCTGTGGTTAGGACTTCCAATTTTATATTAAATAAGAATGAACTTTCTTTTCCTGTTCTTGATTTAACAGAAAAAGTATTTGCTGTTTACTTTTCACTGTTTACTGTAATGTTTACCTGTGGTTTTGTCACATATGACCTTTATTATGTTGGGATATATTTCCTCTATAACCACTGATGAAAATATTTATCATGAGTGATTGTTGAATTTTGTCAAATGCTTTTTCTGCACCTTTTGCAATGATCATGTGATTTTATCCTTCCCTTAGTTAATGTGCTGTATCACAGTGATTGATTTTCAGATACTGAACCAAATTTGCACTCTTGGGAGAAATCCCATTTGATCATGGCATAAGATTCTTTTTATATGCCGTTGAATTTTGTTTGCTAATATTTTGTTGAGGAATTTTCCATCTGTATTTTTCAGATTTATTGGCCTGTAATTTCCTTTTTTGTAATGTCTTTGGGTTTGATATCAGTGTAATACTGGATTCAGAGAATGAGTTTGAAAGTGTTCCTTTCTCTAATTTTTTGGAAGAGTTTGAAAGGGATAAGTACCAATTCATCCTTAAATGTTTGGTAGAATTCCAGTGTGAAGCTATGTGATCCTGAACTTTGTTGGGAGTTGTTTTTTTTTTTTAATTTAATTGCAGATTAAGTTTCATTACTGGTAATTGGTCTTTTCATATTTTCTACATTTTCTTGGGATATTTTACATTTCTTGCAGTTTGTGCATTTCTTCTAGATTGTTCAAGTTGTCATATAAATGTTTGTAGTATTCTTCAGTTATTGCCTTTCTGTGATAGCTTTCAAAACTTCTTGTTCATTTTTTATTGTATTTATTTGGGCCCTCTTTTTTCTTGATAAATCTGGCTAAAATTTCATCAATTTTCTTTATTTTTAAAAAGTTAACCTCTTAGTTTCATAGATTTTTTTCCCCCATTTTTGTGTCTCTGTTTCATATATTTCTCTCCATGGGCTCTCCCCTTTTCTTTATTATTTCCTTCCTTTAATTGTTGGGCTTTGTTTTATTTTTGTAATACTCTTCGATTTCTAGATAGGTTTTTTTTTTTGATACTTTTCTTTGTTTCTTGAGGTAGGCTTGTAATGCTATAAATTTCTCTACTGTATTTGTTGCATCCCAAAGATTTTGAGAAGCTGTGTTTCTATTTCATTCATCTCATCTTTAAATTTCCTCTGACTTGTTCATTGACCCATTGATTTTCTAGCAACCTATTGTTTGGTCTTCAAGTGTTTGCATCTTTTCCACCTTTCATCCTATAATTGCTATCTAGTTTCATACCCTTATGGTCAGAAAAGATACTTGATGTGATTCTACTCTTCTTAAATTTATTGAGATTAGTTTTGTGGCCTATTGCGTGATATGTCCTGGTGAATATTCCATGTGCTCTTGAAAAGTGCATATTCTGTAGTTTCTGGATGGAATGCTCAGTAAATGTCTATTGAGTTCAACTGTCAAAGTATCATTGAAGACCAGTGTTTTCTTTTTGATTTTCTGTCTGGGTGATTTATTCATTGTTGTAAGTTGGGTATTAAAATCCCCTACTAATACTTGTTATGGCAATTTCTGCTTTTATTGTGTCTGTTATTATTTGGCTTATATATTTAGTTGCTCCTATGTTAGGTACATGTATATATTTATTAATATTATTTCCTCTTTTGGGGTTGAGCCCCTTAACATTATGTGATGCCCTTCTTTTCCTTTTGTTACAGTCTTTGTTTTAAAGTCTATTTTGCTGATATTAATTGTATTACCCCTACTTTCTTTTAATTCTGTTTGAAAGGAACATCTTTTTCCATCCTTTCACTTTCATCTATGTGTGTCTTTAGCTCTGAATTGAGTCTCTTGTAGACAGCATATAGATGAGTATTTATTTATTTATTTTTATCTGTTTAGCTACCCTGTGTTTTTTTGTTGGGGCATTGAGTTTACTTCCACTTAAAGTGATTATTGATAGGCATGTGCTTTTTTCCATTTTGTTATATGTTTTCTGGTTGTTTTTGTTGTTGTTCAGTCCATAAGTCATGTCTAACTCTTTGTGACCCCATGAATTGTAGCATGCCAGGCTCCCCTGTCCTTCACTATCTCCAAGAGTTTGCTCAGATTCACGTCCATTGAGTTGGTGATGATGCTATCTAACCATCTCATGCTCTGCTGTCCCCATCTTCTTTTGCTTTCCATCTTTCCCAGCATCAGGGTCTTTTCCATTGAGTTGGCTCTTTGCATCACGTGGCCACAATATTCGAGCTTCAGCTTCAGCCTCAGTCCTTCCAATGAATGTTTGGGGTTGACTTCCTTTTGGATTGACTGGTTGGATCTCCTTGCAGTCCAAGGGACACTTAAGAATCTTCTCCAGCACCACATTTCACAAGCCTCAATGGTGCTTAGTCTTATTTATGATCCAACTCTCGCATCCATACATGACTACTGGAAAAACCATAGCTTTGACTATGCGGAACTTTGTCAGCAAAGTTATGTCTCTGCTTTTTAATATGCTGTCTACTCCAGTACTCTTTCCTGGAAAATCCCATGGACAGAAGAGCCTGGTAGGCTGCAGTCCATGGGGTCGCAAAGAGTCAGACACAACTGAGCAGCCTCACTTTCACTTCTCACTTTCCTGCATTGGAGAAGGAAATGGCAACCCACTCCAGTGTTCTTGCCTGGAGAATCCCAGGGACGGGGGAGCCTGGTGGGCTGCTGTCTATGGGGTCGCACAGAGTTGGACATGACTGAAGCAACTTAGCAGCAGCAGCAGGCTTCTCATCACTTTCCTTCCAAGGAGCAGATATCTTTTAATTTCATGGCTGCAGTTGCCATTCACAGTGATTTTGAAGCCCCAGAAAATAAAATCTATTGCTTTTTCCCCTTCTGCTTGTTGTGAAGTGGTGGGAACAGATGCCATGATTTTAGTTTTTTGAATGTTGAGTTTTAAGCCAGCTTTTTCACTCTCCTCTTTTACCCTCATCAAGAGGCGCCTTAGTTCCTCTTTGTCTTCTGCCATTAGAGTGGTATCACCTGCATATCTGAGGTTTGTGATATTTCTCCTGACTACCTTGATTCTAGCTTACGTTTCATTCAGGCCAGCATTTTGCGTGATGTACTGTGCATATAATTTAAATTAGCAGAGTGACAATATACAGCCTTGACATACTTCTTTCCTAATTTTGAACCAGTCTTTTGTTCCATGTTCGGTTCTAACTGTTCTTTGTCTGCATACAGGTTTCGCTGGAGGCAGATAAGGTGGTCTAATATTCCCATCTCTTAAAGAAATCCACAGTTCATTGTGATACACAGAGTCAAAGGCTTTAGCATAGTTAATGAAGCAGATGTTTTTCTGGAATTCTATTCCTTTTTCTATAATCCAGTGAATGTTGGCAATTTGATCTCTGCTTCCTCTGTCTTTTCTAAATCCAGCTTATACATCTGGAAGTTCTCGGTTCATGTACTGTTGAAGTATAGCTTGAAGAATTTTGAGCATTACTTTGCTAGAATTTGAAATGAGTGAAATTGTGCAGTTGTTTGAACATTCAGAGTCATATTATAGTAAAAATCATCAGCACAGCAAGTAATATTTAGCCGAGTGACTGAGTCTTGAGTATGATCATCCAATCATTTTCTGTTCTCAAGTGCTTTTCTTTTGAAATGAAGTATGTATATTTTGTTAATTGTCTTATTTATTGATTTACAAGTCAATATCAACTATGTTTAATGACATGAATCTCTAGAATACCTTTGTGAACTACTGAAAGTTCATCAATCACCAATTTGAAACACTGACTTAAATCAGAGATAAAATTGGATTTGATAGAAAATAATTTGAAGCCAAATTAGTGGCCACATTTTTCAAGTGCATAGGCCTGAATGGCATATACACTGTTTATTCAGTTTTCACCTTTATTTACATGTTCATTTTCTCTTCCATTTTTCTGTTATTCCATTTTTCCCATTTATTTTTATGTTTTGTCATACATACTTATGCTTCCCTGGTGGCTCAGATTGTAAAGAATCTGCCTGCAATGCAGGAAACATGGGTTCAATCCCTGGGTTGGGAAGATGCCCTGGAGGAATGTCTGGCAACCCACTCCAGTATTCTTGCCTGGAGAATCGCCATGGACAGAAGAGCCAGGCAAGCTACAGTCCATGGGGTCACAGAGTTGGACACGACTGAGTGGCTAAGCACAGCACATATATACTTACAAGTTTTCTCATTTCATTGGTATGTATTTATATTGAATAGAGTTCTTTTGCCAATATTTTTCAATGTTGAAAATATTCAGGTTTGGAAAGATTGGTATTTTAAATGAAGTTGTATTATGTAGTAGGATTTTACTTTATTATATTAACAATCTTTATTTGGAACAAGCTAAAATTAATGTTAGAATTACAAAAATGATTGTTCTAATGTTTTCCAGTTGCNTACATACTTATGCTTCCCTGGTGGCTCAGATTGTAAAGAATCTGCCTGCAATGCAGGAAACATGGGTTCAACCCCTGGGTTGGGAAGATGCCCTGGAGGAATGTCTGGCAACCCACTCCAGTATTCTTGCCTGGAGAATCGCCATGGACAGAAGAGCCGGGCAAGCTACAGTCCATGGGGTCACAGAGTTGGACACGACTGAGTGGCTAAGCACAGCACATATATACTTACAAGTTTTCTCATTTCATTGGTATATATTTATACTGAATATAGAGTTCTTTTGCCAATATTTTTCAATGTTGAAAATATTCAGGTTTGGAAAGATTGGTATTTTAAATGAAGTTGTATTATGTAGTAGGATTTTACTTTTATTATATTAACAATCTTTATTTGGAACAAGCTAAAATTAATGTTAGAATTACAAAAATGATTGTTCTAATGTTTTCCAGTTGCTAATAGGTTATGAAAATGGTACTGTAGTTTTCTGGGACTTGAAATCCAAAAGAGCAGAACTGAGAGTTTACTATGATGAGGTAAGTGATTTCTACTGAATTATTTGAAAAGAGTATTGTGATTTTATGCCTGTTGTCTACTTTTACTCCTTGTATATTACCAGTATTTTTATTTTTGGAAAGCTGCCTCCTTTTGATCCAGTGCCTCATACTGCCTGTTGGTTTTTGAATGAGTTTTACCTCGGAGTTGTTCTCCTGAGTGGAAATTTTGCCTTGATGAACTATTCTTAAGCTTTTTTGACATCTTACATATATTGGTTTCTAATACTTATCTTTTTCTTTTCTTTAGGCTTCATGATTATTTCTTACCTCTTTGTCCTTAAGGTCTCTAAAGATACTGTTCATGTCTTTAGAACATTGCTTTTCTGTGGCAGAAAATTTATGTAGTCAGTTTGAAAGGCTTTATTGTCTAATACTTGCCTTCTTAAAATAGAGAGTGATTTTTTAAATAGTAATACTTATTATTACTAAGAATCAGATTTTAAAGTATGTTTTATCATACAGAATTGAGATTTTAGATTTTAATGTAGAGAAATCAATGAACTCATATTGAAGAATAGTCTTATAATTGATCTTCAGGTGTTCACAGATTGATTCTAGGCCATTAAGTATTTTCTTTTTAAGAGGCTAATGAGAAAAGAGTGAGGCTAAGGGTAAAAGGTGAGAAAGGGGATTTATGTCTTGTAGTTGTGGAAATAAAGGTGATCATCTAGGCTCTCTATTAAATTTTAAAAACTGGTACAGTGGTGAGAGATAGGAAGAAAATACAAGTCATAAATCATTGTCTAGCATTACCCAGGCTTAAATAGAAAGAGTACCAGAGAATTCAAGACAACACTAAGATAAATAGAAAAAGTATTTTGAAAATAAAACACATTTTTAAAAGCACAGTTCCTTTTTTTGCTCCCTTCCATCCCCTTATAACAGTAAAAATTTAAATTTTGATGCTTAAAGATGCAAGCCTTTAGTTATTCCATAACTGCTACCTCTATTCATTTCTTAGTGGTTCTGGAAAAATACAATTTTATGTTATATACAGGATTATTATCATGGTAACAAAGAATTCAGAATTCAGAAGTAATGATCANTTTCATTTCTTAGTGGTTCTGGCAAAATACAATTTTATGTTATATACAGGATTATTATCATGGTAACAAAGAATTCAGAATTCAGAAGTAATGATCATGATTGGTGAGCAATATTCTGGCAAGCAATGTCATACAATTATGCGCTTTATGAGCAACTTATAGGGCACCTTTAATCATAAGAAGGTCCTGGAAAGCTAAGCTAGGGTTTTCCTTTTGTTAAATACATAAAAATAAAGATGAGGATGGAGATCATTTATTCTGTAAAACTACCCTTTAGATAAGAGTGCAAATACCATCTGTGTGTTTAGCCACTTGGAACTAGAGTAGAACAGCTGAAATGGAAATCCAGATGAGAATTCTCAGTTAACTAGTTTTCTTGTAGCTTTAAAAAGTGTGGAAGGAAAGTTTCTAACCTTAAAAAGTAAATGAAAGCCATTTTGCAATGAAATATCTATATAAATATTAACAATGTTAATCAGTAGAATAATATACTTTACCTATTTTATATATAGAATTATATAAATTATATAAATCTATATAATGCATAATTATATCCTGTCATTTTAATAAAGGTAGTTATATACTTCATGTTATTACTAAACTTTAAAAAATTTTCTCAGCACTTTTCCTCTCACAGTTTGAAATCATCTGTAACACTTACCTGAAATAGTATTTAATAAGTCACCAAGGATCCCTTCTTAGTCTAAGTTCCTCACTGAGCCTGTGGCTTTACATCAGTCCGACTCAATGGACGTGGGTTTGGGTAGACTCCAGCAGTTGGTGATGGACAGGGAGGCCTGGCGTACTGCGGTTCATGGGGTCACAAAAAGTCAGACACAACTGAGCGAATGAACTGAACGGAAGCCTGTGACTTTACATCAGTCCTTCGTTCTTAAATGGTTTCTTCATTTGTTTGTATTGTTCCGTCTCATTTTTTCCACCCCTCCTTTCTCCATCATTCGTTCTTTCCCTAACTCTCCTTTAAATTATACTCTTCAGGATTCTACGTCTTCACCCTCTTTTCCTTTCTCCTTCAGTTCTCCATCATTCGTTCTTTCCCTAACTCTCCTTTAAATTATACTCTTCAGGATTCTACGTCTTCACCCTCTTTTCCTTTCTCCTTCAGTTTGTGTTTACGTTCATATTCAGCCTCCCATCATTTCAAATATTACCTATATTATGCTGATAAATTAAAATTCATATATATTTGGTGCAAATATCTAATAATATATTAGGTAACTTCAGACGAATATTCCATTGGCACTGAATTAGTATGTAAAGACCTAATTCTCTCTCTGTGTTTTTATTTCAGTTTTTCAATTTTGATTTAGTTATTTCAATTTAGAACCCACAGAGTCATAGTTGACCCTTTTTTCTTCTTCATGTGGTATAAGCAGTCACTCTTGCAGTCTTCTTGATCCCATTTTTATATTATCTCTGGTATAAGCAGTCACTCTTGCAGTCTTCTTGATCCCATTTTTATATTATCTCTCATTTATCTCCTCTCTTTTTTCATTTCCACATTCAGTGTCCTAGTTGAGGATGTTATCTTTTGCCTTGAAGACTATAGTAAACTTTTAACTAAT
>SJYQ01002466.1:26853-42427 GCA_006410935.1 Redunca redunca
ATATAAGTAATAACAAATATATCCATAACTTAATTTTATAAATATAGATTAAAAAACTAAATATTAAAAGTTCCAAACAATAAGTATTGTTATAGTTTCCTTTCTCGCAGTTGTTTAAGTTCCTTTTAGGAAAGATCATGCTGTATACATCTGTTCAACTTTTATGTCTACTAGAGTTTCTTTCATTGTGCAATAAATAGCACATTACCCAAGTTCCCTATATACTTTACTAATTTTGAAAGAATACCAAGGGTGTGGCAACATTTGATAACATAACAAATATTTGGGTACCTACTTTATGTAAGATATTGTGTAATCACAGGGAATAAAACAATTCAGGAAAATGTAATGATTGCTTTTTAATTTAATTTATAACTACAGAATGAATCTGTAAATACATACAATTTTAGGCTCTTCCTGCTTTAAGTCAATTTAAATAGCATATGTTAGAGTTAACATAGTTCATTGATTCCAAATATGGGTTTTGTAGTTAGATGTTGGATTTGAGTGGTGTAACCTGAGCAAGGATGTCTCAGTCTTTCTAGCCTATTTGTGTAATTTGGAAAAACATAATATCTGTTTGGTAGGATTAAATGATATAATGTACATAAACTGCTTACCTTGGGGTCTGGCACATAGTAAGCCCTCAAATTGCACCTCTAACGTAAATTACTTTTTAAGTTGGATACCTTAAGTGAAATTAAAGTAAATTCTACCTCACCCAAGATTATCTTCTGTTAACCTTGCTTTTACTTCCATGTAATAATTTTCAAAGAAGCATTAAAGGATATGGGGAAGACATAGGATTTACAACAAAAAGTTCTGGGATCCAACAAAATGAAATTTACTTAACTTTTCTTTAAGAAGATAAGATTTTACAGCCTCTTATATGCCTATAGAGAGTTGAAGCCTCAGAAAAATTATATGTTTCTTAAGTGTTATTGCTATAATAATTCTGTGTTAAAATATTTTTCCTTTGGAATATAGAATGATATATCAACTTTCTTCCTCCTCTACTTGTTTTTAATTATTTCATTAGGCTATTCATTCAATTGATTGGCATCATGAGGGCAAACAATTCATGTGCAGCCATTCAGATGGTAGCTTGACTTTATGGAACCTGAAAAGCCCAAGTCGTCCTTTCCAGACCACACTTCCACATGGTAAGATATATGCTTTCAAAAGAAAGAAACTCTGGAGATGCAGTGCCACTACTTGAACTAGGAAAGTTGGTATCATTATCACTAAAAAGAGGTAATAGAACATAGCTTCTGCTTCTAAATACCCCTTTATACCTCCTTCAGATCCCCACCTTATGACCCAAAGTTTCTAACCTTACCTTCCTCCTGTCTGTCAACTTTTCTACATTGTAACTGAATGTATATAGAGACCTCCCAGGCAAAAATCGAATAATTGATGATTGCTGTGTCTGAAGCAGAGGAAATGATTCAGGAATTGGAAGCTAGTGAGAGATGGGACTTTATGGATCTAACTCTTAGACCTAATTTCTGTACTGCTTTAGAGTCTTTTGGATTTATGTTGGTTCTACCTAACTGGACAGAATAACAATGTCAAATGTATGAATAACTCTTATTCAGAGGCTGTATTATTTTCCATAATATAGGTGATCTGAGTTTTCATGTTTACCTCATACTCTTGGTTGTGAGAATGCAAAAGTCAAAACCTAGAGGTTATCAAATACATTGTGTTACAGTTTCTGGGTGTTTATTACAGTTTTACATTTAGAAAATAGTGGTATGTTTGTATAGTGGGTGACCCATAAATCAAAAGATGGAATTATTCCAACTTGGGTTGTTCTGCCATCTTTTTGTACCATCATGTTCTATCTGCAAAAAACTAAATTATTGCAGTGTTTATCTTAGCAGTTTACTTAAGAGATTACCTTACATTTAGGCACTTAACTTAGAGATGCTTTATTTATTTATATAGAAGTACAGTTGATATATTATTTATATTAGTTTTGGGTATACAATATAGTGATTAAATATTTTTATAGATTGTACTCCATTTAAAGTTTATATAAAATAGTGGCTATAACTCCCTGCAGTGTGCAGTATTCCTTATTTGTTCTATACATGGTAGTCTCATTCCCTAGTTTGCCTCTCCCCCTTCCTTCTCTACTCTGGTTACCACTAGTTTGTTTTCTAAATCTGTGAGTCTGTTTCTGTTTTGTTTTGTTTTTGGTTCCACATATAAGTGACAACACAGAGTATTTGTCTTTCTTTGAATTGTGTAACTTAGCATGCTGCTGCTGCTAAGTTGTTTCAGTTGTGTCCGATCTGTGCAGCCCCATAGGTGGCAGCCCACCAGGCTCCCCCATCCCTGGGATTCTCCAGGCAAGAACACTGGAGTGGGTTGCCATTTCCTTCTCCAATGCATGAAAGTGAAAAATGAAAGTGAAGTCGCTCAGTCATGTCTGACTCTTAGCGACCCCATGGACTGCAGCCTATCAGGTTCCTCTGTCCATGGGATTTTCCAGGCAAGAGTACTGGAGTGGGGTGCCATTGCCTTCTCCATAACTTAGCATAGTACTCTTCTATTCTGCCTTTCATTTACTTTATAATTAGACATACACAATTAATTACCATGAAGTTCCAAGTATACTTGAGAAGAATATAATTTCCTTTTACACGAAGGTCACATTTGAAATTCTTATTTTTACTTTGTACTATTTAAATTTTCACTGTTTTTATTATTGTGTTTTCAGTTCTTAGAGAAATACCTATTATTAAAACCTCTATTATTGTTAATTTTTGCTTGTAATTCTATTCATTTTGAGTTTATACTTTAAAAATCAAATAGCTAAATGTGGCTCATAATGTTTATCAGATCTTCTATGATTTAACTGATATTTGACTACTAACCAATTTCTGAGAAACTGGTATTAAAATTTAATGGTTATAGAATTATCTGCTGTCTTTAATTCCGTCCTTTTTTTTGTTTCATGTATTTTAAGATTTTATTATTAGACATCCATCATGTCTCCTGTAGAGAACATATAGTTGGGGCTTGCATTTTTATTCACTCTTACATCATTTAGTTGGAGTGTTCACTAATATTAAATATAATTACTTATGGTATTGCATTTTTGTTCCTTTTATCTCCCCTTTTTGCCTTTTGGATTATTTTAAAGTTTTTACTATAATTCATTTCAATTTACATATAGGCAATTTACCTTCATCTTCACATAGTCTTTTTACTCAGTTGCTCTAGGGATTACAGTATACTTCCTTAACTTTCCATATTAGAGTTAATTGTAACACTTTACATAAAATATAGAAATTTCACAACCACATATATTTATTTACTTTCACCCATTGTCCTTTCTGCAATATTTATCGTAGTTATTACATCTAAATACAGTGTTTTAATTTTTACTTTGAATACACTTAAGTATTTTTTATTGTTGTATAGTTAACTTACAATGTTAGTTTCAGGTGTACAATTAGTGATTGAGTTGTTTTTTCAGATTATATTCCAACATAGGTTATTACTGAATATAATTCCCTGTTCTATGCAGTGAATCCTTGTTGCTTATCTATTTTATGTATAGTCGTTTATATCTGTTAATCCAGTACTTGTAATTTTCCTCTCCTCCCTCCCCTTTTACATTTGTTTTCAATATCTATGAGTCTGTTTCTATTTTGTATATAGATTGATTTGTATTATTTTTTAGATTCCACATATAAGTGATATCATAGTGTTTGTCTTTCTCTGACTTATTTCACTAAGTATAATGTTCTCTAGGTCCATCCATGTTGCCGCAAATGACAGTATTTCATTCTTTTTATTGCTGAATAGTATTCCACTGTTATGTATATGTGTCACACACCACATCCTAAGACAGTCATTTGTTTTTGGACACGAGTTGTTTCCGTGTCTCGGCTATTGTAAATAGTTCTGCTATCAACATTGGTGTGCATATATCTTTTTGAGTTAGAATTTTCTTCTTTCTTTTTGGATATATACCCAGTAGTGGGATTGCTGGATCACATAGGTAGCTCCATTTTTAGTTTTAAAGGAACCTCCATACTACTATCCATAATGGCTATACCAGTTTATGTTCCTTCCTGCAGAGTTCTCTTTTCTCCACATCTTCTCTAGCCTTTATTTATTTGTAGACATTTCGATAACCATTTTGACCACTGTGAGACTTAACTTATTCTGTTTTTGACTTGCATTTGACTAGCATTTCTCTAATAATTAGCAGTCTTTTCATATGTCAGTCATCTGTGTCTTCTTTGGAAAAAATGTCTGTTTAGGTCTGCTCACGTTTTGATTGGGTTGTTGGTTTTTTTAAAAAATATTGAGTTGTATGAGCTATTTGTATATATTAGGTATTAAACCCTCGACAATCACATAATTTAAATATTTTATCCTATTCTGAGGGTTGTCTTTTTGTCTTGTTTATGGTTTTCTTTGTTGTGCAAAAGTTTTTAAGTTTAATTGGGTCCCATTTGCTTATTGTTGTTTTTACTCTCTTTACTCTAGGAGCTGGGTCAGAAAAGATCTTGATGCAGTTATGTCAGTGTTCTGCCTATGTTTTCCTCTACGAATTTTTTTGTATCTAGTCTTACATTTAGGTCTTTAATCCATTTTGAGTTTATTTTTTTGTATGGTTGTTAGGTACTGTTTTAATTTTGTTCTTTTACATGTAGCTGTCCCGTTTTCCCAGCACCACTTATTGAAGAGGCTGTCTTTTCTCTGTTGTATATTTTTGCCTCCTTTGTCATATATAAGGTGATCATGAGTGCATGGGTTTATCTCTGGGCTTTCTATCATGTACCATTGATCTACATTTCTGTTTTTCTGCAAGTACCATATGTCTTGATTTCTATTGCTTTGGAATATAGTCTGAAGTCATGGCGCCTGATCCACCCAGCTCCATCTTTCTTTCTCAGTATTTCTTTGGCTATTCAAAGTTTTTTGTGTTTCCATACAAATTTTTAAATTATTTGTTTCAGTTCTGTGAAAACATGGTGGTAATTTGACAAGGATTACATTGAATCTATAGATTGCCTTGATATTATAGTCTTTTTAACAATATTGATTCTTCCAATCCAAGAACATAGTATTTTCTTTCCATCTGTGTCTTCTTTAATTTCTTTCATCAGTGGCTTATAGTTTTTGGCATACCAGTCTTTTGCCTCCCTAGGCAGGTTTATTCCTAGGTTTTATATTCTTTTTAAAATCATAGTAAATGGTACTATTTCCTTAAATTTTTCCTTCTGACAGTCCATTGTTAATGTACAGAAATGCAACAGATTTCTGTATATTGATTTTTATCCTACAACTTTACTGAATTCATTGATTAGCTCTGATAATTTTTTGGTAGTATATTTTGAATTTTCTATGTATAGTAAGTATCATGCCATCTGCAAACAATGACACTTTTACATCTTCCTTTCCAATTTGGATTTCTTTTGTTTCTTTTTGTTGTATGATTGTCATGGCTAGAACTTCACAACTGTGTTGACAGAGTGAACATCCTTTTTTTGTTCTTGATCTTAGAAGAAATGCTTTCAGCTCTTTACCATTGATTATGGTGTTAGTTGGGCCTTCCCTGGTCACTCAGATGGTAAAAAAATCTGCCTGTAATGTGGGAGATCAGAGTTTGATCCCTGGGTTGGGAAGATCCCCTGGAGAAGGGGGCTACTTCCGCCCACTTCAGTATTCTTGCTTGAAGAATTCCCTTGGACAGAGGAGTCTGGTGAGCTACGGTCCATGGGATTGCAAAGAGTTGGACATGACTGAGAGAGGAACACTTTTTCTTCATGATATTAGCTGTGGGTTTGTCAAATATGGCCTTTATTATGTTGAGGTATGTTTTCTCTGTGTCCTCTTTCTAGAGAGTTGTCATAAATAAATGTTGATTTTTATCAAAAGTGTTCTGCACCTATTAAGATGATCATATGGTTTTTATTCTTCAATATGTTGATATGGTGTATCACATTGATTTGTGGATATTAAAAAATTATTATCCTTGGGATGAATTCCATTTTTCATGGTATATGATTTTTTATGTATTGTTTGATTTGGTTTGTTCGTATTCTGTTGAGGATTTTTCCATTTATGTTCATCAGTGAAATTGCCCTATAATTTTCTTATTTGTGTGTGATGTCTTGGTCTGGTTTTGGTATCAGGGTGATGCTTGACTCATAGAATGAGTCCAGAAATGTTCCTTCCTCTGCAGTTTTTGAAATAGTTTGAGAAGGATAGCTTCTAACTCTTCTATAAATGTTCGTTAGGATTCACCCATGAAGTCAATTTGTTCCGGACTTTTGCTTGATGAGAGTTTTTAATTAATCATTCGGTTTCATTACTGGTCTGCTCATATTTCCTGTTTCTTCCTGGTTTAGTCTGAGGAAGGTGTGCCTTTCCGAGAATTTGTCCATTTCTCTTAGGTTGCCCATTTTATTGGCATATAGTTGTTCATAGTAGTCTCTTATGATTGTTTGTATGTCTGTGGTGTGGGTTATAATTTCTTTTTCTTTTCTGATTTTATTGATTTGAGTGAGCCCTCTCCTTTTTTTCTCAATGAGTCTGGCAAAGGATTTATCAATTTTGTTTATATTTTCAAAGAACCAGCTTTTACTTTCACTGATCATTTTTATTTTTTCTTAGACTCAATTTTGTTTCTGCTGTCATCTTTATGATTTTTTTTGTTATACTAACTTTCGGTTTTGTTTGTTCTTTTTCTAGTTGCTTTAGGCCTAAGGTTCAGTCAGTTCAGTTCAGTTCAGTCGCTCAGTCGTATCCGACTCTTTGCGACCCCATGAATTGCAGCACAAAAGGCCTCCCTGTCCATCACCAACTCCTGGAGTTCACTCTGACTCATGTCCACTGAGTCGTGATGCCATCCAGCCATCTCATCCTGGGTCGTCCCCTTCTCCTCCTGCCCCCAATCCCTCCCAGCATCAAAGTCTTTTCTAATCAGTCAGCTCTTCGCATGAGGTGGCCAAAGTACTCGAGTTTCAGCTTTAGCACCATTCCTTCCAAAGAGACTGGTTGTATCTCCTTGTAGTCCAAGGGACTCTCAAGAGTCTTCTCCAACACCACAGTTCAAAATCATCAATACTTCGGCACTCAGCCTTCTTCACAGTCCAACTCTCACATCCATGCATGACCACAGGAAAAACCATAGCCTTGACTAGACGGACCTTAGTCGGCCTAAGGTTAGGTGTTGCTTATTTGAGATTTCTCTTGTTTCCTGAGGTAAACCTGTATATACCATAGATTTTTCTCTTAGAACTGCTTCTGCTGCATCTCATATGTTTTGGATCATTTTTTGTTTTCATTTATGTCTAGGGTTTTTTAATTTCCTCTTTGATATTTTCAATGATCCACTGATTATTTTTTTTAATTTTTATTTTTACTTTATTTTACTTTGCAATACTGTATTGGTTTTGCCGTACACTGACATGAATCTACCATGGGTGTAGATTGGGTGTTCCCAATCCTGAACCCCCCCTCCCCTCTCCCCCCCCCATATCATCTCTCTGGATCATCCCTGTTCACCAGCCCCAAGCATCCTGTATCCTGTATCGAACATAGACTGGAGATTCATTTCTTACATGATAGTATACATGTTTCAGTGCCATTCTCCCAACTCATCCCACCCTCTCTGTCTCCCTCAGAGTCCAAAAGTCCGTTCTATACATCTGTGTCTCTGTTGCTGTCTCACATACAGGGTTATCATTACCATCTTTCTAAATTCCATATATATGCGTTAGTATACTGTATTGGTGTTTTTCTTTCTGGCTTACTTCACTCTGTATAAACGGCTCTAGTTTCATCCATCTCATTAGAACTGATTCAAATGT
Source organism: Redunca redunca (assembly GCA_006410935.1). Taxonomy (NCBI): domain Eukaryota; kingdom Metazoa; phylum Chordata; class Mammalia; order Artiodactyla; family Bovidae; genus Redunca; species Redunca redunca. Next base: position 34,698 of record SJYQ01002466.1, read on the forward strand.
ATTCTTTTTAATTGCTGAGTAATACTCCATTGTGTATATGTACCACAGCTTTCTTATCCATTTATCTGCTGATGGACATCTAGGTTGTTTCCATGTCCTGGCTATTATAAACAGTGCTGCAATGAACATTGGGGTACATGTGTCTCTTTCTATTCTGGCTTCCTCAGTGTGTATGCCCAGCAGTGGGATTGCTGGGTCATAAGGCAGTTCTATTTGCAATTTTTTAAGGAATTGTTAAGCAGCATATTGTTTATCCTTCATGTGTTTGCATTGTTTACATTTTTTTTCTTGTAGTTGACTGATTTCTAGTCCTCGTAGAGTTTTGCTTGGAAAAGACACTTGATATGATTTCAGTTTTCTTACATTTATTGAGGGCTTTTTTCTTTATTTTTTTTTGTGGACTAGTATAATTTATCCTGAAGAATGTTCCATGTGCACTTGAAAAGAATGTGTGTTCTGCTTTTTGATGGAATGCTCTATAAATATCAGTTAAGTTCATTTGCTGTAATGTGTTATTTATGGCCTGTGTTTTATTACTGATTTCTTTTCTGGATGTTCTGTCCATTGATGAAACTGGAGCGTTAAAGTTGCCCACTCTTACTGTGTTACCGTCAATTTCTCCTTTTATGGCTGTTAGCATTTGCCTTATATGTTGAGGTGCTCCTATGCTGTGTGCATATATATTTACAATTGTTGTGTCTTCTTCTTGGATTGATTCCTTGATCATTATGTAGTGTCCTTCTTTCTCTCTTATAACAATCTTTATTTTCAAGTCACTTTGTTGTATGTAAGTATTGCTACCTCAGCTTTCTTTTGATTTCCAATTGCATGGAATACTTTTTTTCCATCCCCTCAGTTTCAGTCTGTATGTGTCTCTAGATCTGAAATGGGTCTCTTATAAGCAGCATATTTGTGGGTCTTGTTTTTGTACCATTCAACCATCCTATATCTTTTGGTGGAAGCTTTTGGTCCAGTTACATTTAAGGCAGTTATCAATTTTTATGTTCTTGCCATTTTAGTGTAAATTGTTTTGGATTTGGATTTGTAGCTTCTCCCCGCTTTCTTCTTCTCTTGTTCTATTTTCCCGTGATTTATGCTTGGATTTTTCCTTTTCTGTGTATCTGGGCATCTGTTATTGCTTTTGTATTTGTCACTATCAAGAGGTTTTTGTATAGCAATCTATATATACATGATTAAGTTGCTTATCTCTTACTTTCAAATGCATTTCAAAAAATTGAATGTGTACTCTCCTCCCCCCATGATTACTGTTTTTTATATCATATTTTGCATCTAATTGTTTTGTGTATCCCTTAACTGTTTATTGTGGATGTAGATGATTTAATTACTCATCTTTTAACCTCCCTACTGGTTTTGTCTATGGATGGTATTGAACATTTACTGTATCTTTGCTTTACTGGTGAGCTTTTTCATTTTATAATTTTCTTGTTTCTAATTGTGGCCTTTTCTTTTTTACCTAGAGAAGTTCCTTTAATATTTGTTGTAAAGCTGGTTACAGTTAAGTTCAGTCGCTCAGTCATGTCTGACTCTTTGTGACCCCATGAACCGCAGCACACCAGCCTCCCTGTCCATACCAACTCCCTGAGTTTACTCAGACTCATGTCCATCGAGTCAGTGATGCCATCCAGCCATCTCATCCTCTGTTGTCCCCTTCTCTCCTGCCCCCATCCCTCCCAGCATCAGGGTCTTTTCCAGTGACTCAACTTCGCATGAGGTGGCCAAAGTATTGGAGTTTCAGCTTTAGCATCAGTCCTTCCAATGAACACCCAGGACTGATCTCCTTTAGGATGGACTGGTTGGATCTCCTTGTAGTATAAGGGACTCTCAAGAGTCTTCTCCAACACCACAGTTCAAAAGCATCAATTCTTCGGTGCTCAGCTTTCTTCACAGTCCAACTCTCACATCCATACATGACCACTGGAAAAACCATAGCCTTGACTAGATAGACCTTTGTTGAGAAAGTAATGTCTCTGCTTTTTAATATGCTATCTAGGCTGGTCATAGCTTTCCTTCCAAGGAGTAACCGTCTTTTAATTTCATGGCTGAAGTTACCATCTGCAGTGATTTTGAAGCCCCCCAAAATAAAGTCTGACACTGTTCCCACTGTTTCCCCACCTATTTCCCATGAAGTGACGGGACCAGATGCCATGATCTCCATTTTCTGAATGTTGAACTTTAAGCCAACTTTTTCACTCTCCTCTTTCACTTTCATCAAGAGGCTTTTTAGTTCCTCTTCACTTTCTGCCATAAGGGTAATGTCATCTGCATATCTGAGGTTATTGATATTTTTCCTGGCAATCTTGATTCCAGCTTGTGCTTCTTCCAGCCCAGAGTCTCTCATGATGTACTCTGCATAGAAGTTAAATAAGCAGGGTGACAATATACAGCCTTGACATACTCCTTTTCCTATTTGGAACCAGTCTGTTGTTCCATGTCCAGTTCTAACTGTTGCTTCCTGACCTGCATACAGATTTCTCAAGAGGCAGGTCAGGTGGTGTGGTATTCCCATCTCAGAATTTTCCACAGTTTATTGTGATCCACACAGTCAAAGGCTTTGGCATAGTCAATAAAGCAGAAAGAGATGTTTTTCTGGAATGCTCTTGCTTTTTCCATGATCCAGTGGATGTTGGCAATTTGATCTCTGGTTCCTCTTCCTTTTCTAAAACCAGCTTGAACATCTAGAAGTTCACAGTTCACGTATTGCTAAATACTAGCTTGGAGAATTTTGAGCATTACTTTACTAGCATGTGCTGCTGCTGCTCCTGCTGCTAAGTCACTTCAGTCGTGTCTGACTCTGTGCGACCCCACAGATGGCAGCCCACCAGGCTCTGTCGTCCGTGGGATTCTCCAGGCAAGAACACTGGAGTGGGTTTCCATTTCCTTACTAGCATGTGAGATGAGTGCAATTGTGTGGTAGATTGAGCATTCTTTGGCATTGCCTTTCTTGGGGATTTGAATGAAAACTGACCTTTTCCAGTCTTGTGGCCACTGCTGAGTTTTCCAAATTTGCTGGCATATTGAGTGCAGCACTTTCACAGCATCATCTTTCAGGATTTGAAAGAGCTCAACTGGAATTCCATCACCTCCACTAGCTTTGTTTGTAGTGATGCTTTCTAAGGCTCACTTGACTTCACATTCCAGAATGTCTGTCTCTAAGTGAGTGATCACACCATTGTGATTATCTGGGTCGTGAAGATCTTTTTTGTACAGTTCTTCCGTGTATTCTTGCCACCTCTTCTTAATATCTTCTGCTTCTGTTAGGTCCATACCATTTCTGTCCTTTATCAAGCCCATCTTTGCATGAAATGTTCCCTTGGTATCTCTAATTTTCTTGAAGAGATCTCTAGTCTTTCCCATTCTGTTGTTTTCCTCTATTTCTTTGCACTGATCTCTGAGGAATGCTTTCTTATCTCTCCTTACTATTATTTGGAACTCTGCATTCAGATGCTTATATCTTTCCTTTTCTCCTTTGCTTTTCGCTTCTCTTTTCACAGCTATTTGTAAGGCCTCCTCAGACAGCCATTTTGCTTTTTTGCATTTCTTTTCCATGGGGATGGTCTTGATCCCTGTCTGCTGTACAATGTCCCGAACCTCCGTCCATAGTTCATCAGGCACTCTATCAGATCTAGTCCATTAAATCTATTTCCCACTTCCACTGTATAATCATAAGTGATTTGATTTAGGTCATACCTGAATGGTCTAGACGTTTTCCCTACTTTCTTCTATGTAAGTCTGAATTTGGCAATAAAGAGTTCATGATCTGAGCTACAGTCAGCTCCTGGTCTTGTTTTTACTGACTGTATAGAGCTTCTCCATCTTTGGCTGCAAAGAATATAATCAATCTGATTTAGGAGGCTAAAGCTTCTTCTGAAAGCAAGAGGTTGGAAACAGATTGGAGTGTCCGTTCCTGAGAAGGCCCCTTCAGTTCCTGCACAGTTTCATTTCTAGTTTACTGGGAGTTTTTTTTTTATCAGAATGGGTGTTAGATTTTGTCACATGCTTCTTATGCATCTTTATATGGTGATGTGTTTTTCTTTTTTGGCTTATTGATGTGATGGAGTACATTAATTAGTTTTTGAATGTTGAATCAGCCTTACACATCTGGGATAAATTGTACTTTGTCATAGTATAGCATTCTTTTTACCACCATCTCTTTCTTCTGCTTCTATTTGCATGGAATATCTTTTTCCATTGCCTCACTTTCAGTATGTGTCTTTACATGTGAAATCTCTCATAGGCAGCATATTATAGTCTCTTGTCTTATTACACAGTCTGCCACTCTGTGCCTTTTGATTGGAGCATTTAGTGCATTGACATTTAAGGTAACTATTGATTTTTTTACACCCCTCCCCAACATTTTATGATTTTGATGTACTGTTTTACATCATCATGTTTATTCTTTTGCTATTCATTGTAATTATCATCACTTTCAAAAAAGCCTTTTTAATTCATTTAATCACCTATTTAAGTGATTTGCTTTCCAATTGTGACTTTCTCTTTCCTATAGATTCTTGCTTCTTTTCTATTTAGATAAGTCCTTTCAGTAGTCCTTTCAATAGTTCTATTGCTATATCCCTTTAGCTTTTGCTTATCTGCGGAGTTTCTAAATGATAATCTTTATGGATAGAATATCTTAGGGTGCAGGATTTTCCCTTCCAGATCTTTGTATATAACATGACAGCCCCCTCTGGTCTGCAAGATTTCTGTAGAGAAACCAGATGATAGCCTTACGGGGGTTCCCTGTAACCTACTTTCTTTTCTTCCTTTGCTGCCTTTAGAATTCTCTGTTTAATTATGGTGTATCTTGGTGTAAGTCTGTCTGGGTTCTTCCTGTTTTGGACCCACTGTGCTTCTTGTGCCTAGATAGTTTGTTTCCTTAGGTTTGGGACAAAATTTCCATAATTTCTTCAAATATATTTTCAATCCTCTTTTCTCTTTCTTCTTCTTTGGGATCCCTATTATGTGTGTAATAGGTCTTTTATATTGCTTTCTTCTTCTTTTTTTAATCTGTCTGTTGTTCTGATGCATAATTTCCATTCTTTTCTTCCAGATCATTAATTTGTTCTTCTGAATTGTTCAGTATTTATTGTTTTCAGCTCAGCTTTTGTCTCAGAAAATTCATTTTCTAATTTTAATTGGCTTTTCTTTATAGCTTCTAGTTCCTTGTTCAGTGATCTGCCTTTCTTAATTCCTTTTGATAGCCTTTCTTAATTCTGTCAGTATTTTTATTAGTCTTCTTTTTTGAACTCCAAGACTGGAGAGATTTGTTTGTTCTTTCGGGGGATTCCTCTTGTTCTTTTAATTGGAAGTGGTACTGCTGCTTCATTTTTCTTAGATTTCTTCGACTCTGTGAATTTAGAAGAAACAGTTGTCCATTGTGGTCTTAAAGGGCTGTTTTTAACGTGGGTATCCCTGTGTAGCCTGTGTCTGTGTAGTATTTTTGGTGAGGGGGCTGTTTTTAGTATGGATGCCTGCCTCAGCTTTCCTCCTTGTGTCCTGCCCATTATCCTCTTGATAACGGGTGTGGCTGGTATTGTGGTGATCGAGCCTGCCTTGAATGTTGAATGGGGCCTCTGTTTTGCTCTGTGGCTGTCACAGCCCTGTTGCGGGTAGGGTCTGCTCCCAGTTGTTGGAGTAATAGCTCCTAGATCCATCTCAGAGCTGTGGTGTGAGGTAGGTGAGAGTGAAACACTTCACTGGGGGACGAGGCACTAAGTGTTCCTCCCCAGGAACTGTCTACTGGGAAGTGTGCTCTGTGGTCTCACCATGCTCTTGTTGGCACCGCCCTTGGCCCTTCCTCAGGATGAGAATGCAAGCAGTCAGCCCAGATGTTCCTCAGGCACTGTGCTCACCAGTCCACCAGCATAGATATGCAGGCACAGATCCACTGGTCAGGCACCAGGACCTGCTGTGAGACCTCAGGGGTCAATCCAGACGTTGGCCCTGCCTTTGCTTGTTCTGGCAGCTACTAATGCCAGACCCACCCAACCCTGGGACTACCAGTAGTCTGCTTGGATGTCTCACAGGCTCTGAGCTTACAAAGGAGCCTATGGCATAAACACTGCTCAAATTTCAGCCCTGCAACACAGATTTCAGCCTTGCCTCTGTTTGTGTACAGCCCACGGTGCTTGCCCATGCCCAGAGCTCACAGAGGCAGAGCCATGCCGACTGTGAGCATGTTTTAGTACCCTTCCATTCTTGCACATTTACAGTGGGGCTTCAGTGGCAGAATCAGGCTTCATCCTATGTACCCCCAGTTATAGTCTAAGACACACTCTAGCCCCTTCAGGCTGCCTCTGCACAGCTAACCTCAGGTCTCTCCCTGAGTCTATCCACTGAAGCCCAAGTTTTAGCCCCCAGCCCCCAGTGAGCACCACAGACATGCATCTCGGTCTGGAGACTGCAAGTGAGGTAGCCAGGACCATCTGTGCTAATCTGTTTGTTCTGCCTGCCACAGGCCAGCGGCTACACTCTCCTCTGAGCCTCTGAAGCTCCCTGTTTTTCACTGTCGATCTCCCAGCCGTTGAAGGGGGTTCCCAGGGTGAAGGAACCTTTCTTCTTTTACAGATCCCTCCCAGGGGTGCAGGTTCTGTCCTGATTGCTTTTTTTCCCCTTTTGTCCTATCTGCTTAGGTGATGATCCTTCCTGCAGTTTTGATCACATGAGATCTTCCACCAGTATTCAGTAGGAATCTGTGAGAATTGTTCCACATGTAGATGTGTTTTTAATGTATCTGTGGGAGGATATGAGCTCCACATGGTTCTATTCCACTATCTTGATCTCTCTTCAGTTGTTTTTGATCATAGAGGGAAAGTTTTTCTTCTTTCACCAGTATATATGATGGTAAGCTCTAGGTTTCTATTCATAGTAATTTATCAGGTTGAGGAAATCTTTTTCTTTTCCTTTGTGAAGCTTTTGTTTAATCAAAAGACTGTCAGACTTCATCAGATGCCTTTTTAGTCTGTTGAGATAATTGTGTAATTTTTGTTCTTTATTCTATTATAAGGTATTTTATAGTAACTAGTTTTTCTGATGGTAACCATATTCCCATTATTTAGAAAAACCTCACTTCTTCATTGTTATATTTCTGTCTTAGCCTCATATCAGGATGTTTGATCTCATACAATGGATGGTACTAATAGTTTTATAGAATTAGTTGGCAAATATTTCCTCTTTTGTTTTTAGGAGACTGTTTGAAGAATTGGTGGCAGAATTTAAGTCTTTTATCTCTGTTTCTGTCTTTTCTGGTCAGTTCAGCTATTTTAATGATCATTTCAGAGAACCAGATTTCAGTTTATTGATTTTCTATTGATATATATTTTTTCTATTCTATTAATACTTCATTAAAGTGAAGTGAAAGTTACTCAGTCATGTCCAACTCTTTGTGACCCCATGGACTATACAGTCCATGGAATTCTCCAGACCAGAATACTGGAGTGGTTAGCCTTTCCCTTCTCCAGGGGATCCTTCCAACCCAGGGATCGAACCCAGGTCTCCCACATGGCAGGTGGTTTCTTTACCAGCAGAGCCACAACAGAAGCCCAATATTTCATTAATTTCTGCTCAAATCTTTATTATTTCCTTCTTTCTGTTTGCTTCAGATTTATGTTGTTCTTTTATTCTGTGACTTAGGTGAATGGTTAGGTTAGTGATTTCATATATTTTTATTTTTTTCAATATTTTTATTTATTTTTAAAATTTTACTTATTTTT
>SJYQ01002466.1:42764-53711 GCA_006410935.1 Redunca redunca
TGTTCTTTATACTTAAAGTAATTATTAGTGGCAATATTCACATCCAGAATTACCATAATTACAAATCTTGTGTAGACCTTAGTTTTAAGTCTAAATTGGATAATTCTACTTTATATTACTTAAATGCTCACACTAGACTATTTTCCTGTCATCACAGGTACATATAATATTTGCTTATAGCTGCTATTCTCAAAGTATGATAGATAGATGGATCAAAACCTCTTTAGCCTTGCCTAATGTTACTATGCATAACTAGTAAAAATAACCACAGTTTAATTAGTATTGTAACTAAAGTATTAAAACATTTAAAATTTAATCATTATGGATGAAACTATTTTACATATATTCTTTCCTTCTTAAAACAGTGTTTATGACTTTAACTTTGCTTGAGTCTTCAGGCTCAATATTCTTTACATCCATTGTTATACAGTGTTGCACTTCAAGGGCACCTAACCTTGCCTAAAGGGAGTACGGAGAACAGTGAAGGAAGAAATCACTGAAATTCTTCTTAGGAAAGGAGATGCCTGAGATGGAATTTTTAAGGGATGGAGGTTAGGATGGTTCCAGATGAAGGGAGAAAAGGATAAACATAAAGAAAAGGTAATTCAGAAATCAGGAATTCAAGGCAAGACAGTTTAACATAATGCTTAAGATCATTGGAGTAAAACAGCTGTGTGATCTTGAAAATTAACTTTTTAATAATATAATTTTCTCATCAACAGTACCTATCTCATCATGATGTTTGTAACATCATAAATTTGATGAGAGGCCCACAGTGGATTTTTTAAAAAGCAGTTGTTATCATCATCATCATCAAAGCCATGTTTTTTCACAGTTAATATTTTTCTATGATTCTAAATTGATATGTTCTAGTTATTGGTAGTTGAAGTTTATGTAGAAATAATTTAGATTTCTAATGTGAAATAATTATAATTAGTAATATAGGTAATATATTTATGATTAGTGATATCAGGCCACTTACTGTGCACTGTAGAACACTGTTGTTCTACAATTTGTTGTGACTTACAACTATATTAGAAGCAGTGGATCCACAGCTCAGAACACAAAGAGACTGCAGAAACAGAGGCGCACTGAAGTTGAGTCCACAGCAAAGTGGGCTATAGTCTGGAAGTGGAAATAAATCTATTTCTGCTCCTTCTCGTACATAGTAGATACGTTGTGAAGTGAGGAAAATGGGATGGCTTTTGCAGGAGCAGGAACTTTATAAGAAGAGCCTTACCTTTGTGTGCAGGGCTTCCCTGGTGGCTCAGATGGTAAAGCATCTACCTGCAATGTGGGAGATCTGCGTTCAGTCCCTGGGTCAGGAAGATCCCCTGGAGAAGGAAATGGCAACCCACTCCAGTACTCTTGCCTGGAAAATCCCATGGGTGGAGGAGCCTGGTAGGCTCCATGGGGGTCACAGAGAGTCAGACATGACTGAGTGACTTCGCTTTCCTTCACCATGTATGCTGTAGCAGCTGGGCCTCTTAAAGGCCTGCACAGGTAACAGATGTAAAGCATATGTTTTCTGTTTAATATTATCTTGGACTAGCCATTCACAAACTTGCTTAGGAATCATTGGTCCCTAGTCATGGATTTGCTTGCCGCAACTCTAGTCAAAACAGCCTCAGGCTTAATAATTTTATCCTTTAAAAAAAAGCAAATAATGATCTCTTTACCTGCTATCACTAGCATTATCAGGTTCTCTGTTGTTAATAAAAAATTACTCTCTGCTAATTTTTTAATCCCTTTCTATTGTAGCCACCTACAGATGGACTTCATGTGTGGTTAAATTCTCCAGGCTTTAGTATACCCATCTATTAAATGAGAATAATAGTAGTAGTTCCTGATTGGTATATCTTAAGGATTAAATACAATAATGCATTTGAAGTTCTTCACAAAATACCTGGAACATCATAAATACTCAACAGATGTTATACATTTGTTATATTACACAATTTATCATTTAATCCATTTGCCTTCATTGAGAAAAAGTCTCAATGCTTTTTATTGTATTATCTATTTTGTAAATTATACAGTAGCCTTTTTTTTCTCTTGGTGTACAGTTCTGTGGATTTTTTTTTTTTTTAGCAAATGTATAGATTCTTGAGATTGCCACCCCAGTAAGAATACAGAAAATTTCCATATGCACCAAATTATCTTTGCAATTTGTAATTGTTATCCCTTAACAATTACACCTTTCCCCACTCCTAATCTCTGGAAACCAGTGATCTGTACTTTGTCACTATAGTTTTGCCTTTTTGAGCTGTCATGTGAGTGTGGTTACATATTATATAACTTTTGATCCTAGCTTCTTTTCCTCAACATAATGACTCAAAGACTCAAGGAAAGTAAATTAGAGCATTTTCCCATATTTAGTTTACAACTCAATTATTTGTGTGAAAATACTGACAAAACTTTACATATAAAATGCCTTCATTAATTTTTATTTAAGTTTTGATGAAAACTTTCATTGAAACATGTAAAATAAATAAATAAATAAATAAACAAACAACTTTTTGGAAATTATATAGTCAGCATAAGATTAGCAAATATCCCTTTGATATTGTTTGGTCATGTATATAATACAATATGGAAAAGAATAGGGATTCTTATAGAGTGAGTTCTAGAAACAAGTAGATTCTTCAGTTTAGCATATGGATAGAAGTGACTTATTTAGTGAAGCATATATTCTCAAGGAATTTGGTACAATAAAAGTGTCTAGTTCCTTTAAAAATTTTTTGGAGAATAATTTCAGTCTGGTCTTTACTTATTGAAAAACACTTCATAGCAACACACATTTTCTTTTATATACATGTGCTGGAGATACAGATTTGTGAGAAAAGAAAAATGAAAAGTTATGAAAATATTTAATAACTTTCTGACAGCTATAATATTTTATGATCATCTTAGCTCCCCTCTATTATTTAACTTTAACTTGCAGTTAACAGAAATGGAAAAGTTTGTTCCAAGTTAGTTTTACAAGCTAAATAAAATTGGCTTACCCTAGGTAAAAGTGAGAAGATCACGTTTATTTCTGGTGAATTGTTTTCCCCTTGCATGTAGTTTTCTCCATCTTCTTGTCATAACCCTTTTATACAGAAACACCATTATGTAGACTTTTCATGTTACCCTCCACTATTCTGGGCTTGCCATTGTCACATTTCATTTTATATTGAAATTTGCTTCTATGTCTTCGTGATTTGAACCCCACATGCCTACTGGTTAATATGATAAACTAATATTGTCTAACATTCTAATAGTAGTAATTTAGAGTTTGGGAACCAACCATATGTGATGTTCTTTTGAGTCAGTGAGCATCTTTCCCCTGACCATCCTCACTGCCTTTTTCCCATCTCACCTCAACATCTTCAGACTGATTCATTAGTAATTTTAACAGTGAGAATGTACATCAAGTAAAAGGGAAATAGAATAGTAAATTTGTTGGGTGAGATATTTGGGGGCAGAAAAGGCTTTTGCTCTGACAATTATTGTACATAATCCCTACCAAAGTCCATTCTTTTTTGCCTCAATCCTGTGACATTGTGTTATCCTAAAGAACTCTGTCTCATTTTTTTTCCTTTGTAGTGAACCATTCATAATATTTTCTGGTGGACTGTCCTATGACAAAGCTTGCAGAAGACCAAGTTTAACCATCATGCATGGAAAAGCAATTACAGTGCTTGAGATGGATCACCCTATTGTTGAATTTCTAACTTTGTGTGAAACACCCTATCCAAATGGTAAGTAACTAAAATGAAGTGATGTTGAAAAATAATTTTTGAAATGATAAGTTCCTAACAAAATTAAGCTTAAATATTTTTAGTTTTGGCAGCTGACATCTACTGTGATACAACACTGTGAGCTACAGGTGTTGGAGCAGGCTCTGCAACTGTACCTACTTGACAGACTGGAAGTAAGACAAATGTAGTGCAACAGTGCTGGAGTTTCAGGTTCTAATATCAGGTAAGTGCTTTAAACTTTGATAAGGATGGTGGAAGCTGAGCTGGGAGGGTCCGATCGGGGTCTGGGGTGAAATCAGTTGGAGAAACTGAGGTCTCCTAATAGCCTCTCCTAGACCAGCTCCACCCATCCCATTCCTGTGCCAATCAAAGTTAAAGCACTTACCTGATATCAGTGATCTGTAACTCTGGCGGTGCTGCATCTGTTTCACATCTGACTTTGCTTCAGATGCAACTGCAGCACCTGTGATTACTCTGGGATTGCTGATGTGTGGTTAGTGATTTATTCCAATTTTGAGAAAAATTAGAAGAGTCTTTGAGAGGAGAGGTGCTTAGGTATTTTTATCATCCCAAACATAAAGACGTTTTATAAACATGAAATCTAGTCTAAAGTTACATGCAAACTGTATAATGGAATCTAATGATGAAATATATCTTAATTAAATCTAAAAATTGAGATGGATGAAATGCAAAAGGGGAAATATGAGTTTACGATTTAAAAACATAATATATACACACACACACATATATATTACTATATTTTCAGGAGGGAAAATATAGATGTAGAGAGAAGAACATTGTACTTGGAGACAGAATATTTGAGTTTATGAATTATCTCTGTCACTTACTAGCCATGTGACCTTGGACAAATCACTTCATACTTATCATTTGTACAAAAAATATAATATTGACTCCATATGATTATTAGAAGGCCAGAGGGACTCATCTTGTAATCTATAAAGATAAATAGTTTTATTATAAATGTATTAATTGTTTTAAATTACTGAGTTTCATGTTTAAAACCTAGAATAAAGTGATATGAAATAAAAACCAAAGTGGCACTCTATTCTGAGTTGCCAGTGGCAGACAAATTACCTGTGTTGTTAATTACCCACAAATATTTATTGGATGCTTCTATGGCCTCAGTATAACAAGAACTTGGTAAGGAAATGGATGAAGCATGAAACCGATCTCTGATGTCAAATTGCAGATAATCTGGCCACAAAAGGAAGATAATTATGACTTAAGCTTAAAACATATTACACCTTAATTAAGTGCAGAGTTATGAGTCAGAGTTTAAATAATGTGCTAATTTATAGTTTAGTCAGGTAGTTGATGACTGAAATATTGCATGAAATATTCATGCAAAGCTTATAGAAAATGTAGGATCTAGATAGGGCTTGAAGAATGACTGGGGCCTTGAAAATAATATTGAGTAAAGGTTTTAGAAATTGTGAATTTGCTAGAGTGGGATCAATTCAGAGAAAAGATTGAAAGCCTTTTGTAGATATTTGGAAATAGGGAACTACAAAGGAATTTGGAGGAAATATTAAGTGAAAGAAAGCAATGTTTTAGGGTGTAGGTTTGAAGAGAGAGACTGAAATCTCAAACTTTGGATTCCAACTGGGGAGGCTTTGTGATAGTATGCATTAAAATGATCAAGCTCTGACATCTTGATCGGCTGCTTATAGGAGTGCAAAATGAAAACCCATTGAATTTGGTCAACAGTTGGATTAGGGAGTGATATGAGTCAAAGATAACATTTTAGGAATAGTGTTTTTATAAGCAGTAATAACAGTTCTTGGGAGTAGAGAAAGATAAATTTGAGTCAGTACAGTTGTTTAGAGCTTAAAAAAGAGAGGGAGGATGTCTTTACTATTTATTTTTGAATCATCATAATTTAGATGCTCTTTGGAGTTATGAGAATGAATGATAAATGAACAAAGAAAGAAAGAACAGAGGACCAAAAACTTAGGTTAGGAAAATGCCTTCTTCAAGAAAGAAGGTGTGCATGCCAGAAATAGAAACTAAAAATGTGTGGTTTTAAAGATCAAACACCATATGTATATGTACATTTCTGCACATCAGTAGAGATGTTAGGGCAATTTCTAGTAATGTTAAACAAATTATAAATGTACTGTAACCAAGTCTAATTACTGCCAAACCATGTATATTACTTTGCTTTTCAGAGAAATGGTAATGAGGATGGAACTTTTTATGTATTAGGAGCTAGGAGAAATTTCACTTGACTCAGTAAAATATAAGTGTATTTTATTAACTATTTCTGATTAAAGCAGTAGTAGATGAAAATGCCAGAAAATAACCCTACAGTATGCCACAGTATATAATGAAAACTTTCTCATTGCCCTTTCAGAGGCAGCCACTATTACTAAGTTTCTTATGTGTTCTCCCACAAATAATGTATACAAATGTATGCTTATTTATGTATATATATATATATTATCTTTTATAAGATGACTGCGTACTCTGTTATCACACTCTTTTCACTTAACAGTATATAGTATTTTAATTATGATTCCATATTAGCAAATATGCAACTATAATCTTCTGTATAGCCACATAGTGATAAATGTTATGCATATATTAAAATACATTTAGTAACAGTTTTTAATATTGCTGAATTATTTGTGACATCTGACAGTTCAACCTATTTCTCAAAGTACAGAAATGCCTAATCCTCTTACCTCACAGGGCTTTGCCCAGAGTAATTAACCAATAATACTCAGAATTTGTCAGTTTCACATCTATATTTAATTGTATCTGGTCTTCTGCAAGTGTCATAAATAATGCATTTCTCTTCAGAGAAGTAGTAATTATGATAAAGCTTTTCAACTTTCTTGTTGGGAGCTAGGGTTAAAAGGCTGAGCCTGTTCAAAGGCAACCAATCTAATGAAGAAAGTAATGCAGTTGGCATCTAGTGAGTACCTACTATAAGCCAGGCTTTGCATTAAACATCTTTGAAAGTGAAAGTGTTAGTCTCTCAGTTGTGTCTGACTCTCTGCGACCCCATGGCTGTAGCCCACTATGCTCCTCTGTCCTTGGAATTCTCCAGGCACGAATACTAGAGTGGGTTGCCATTTCCTTCTCCAGGGGATCTTCCTAACCCAGGAACTGAACCTGGTCTCCCACATTGCAGGCAGATTCTTTAGCATCTGAGCCACCATGGAAGCTCATTAAATATATAAAGATGTATATTAAGTATCTTTATATACATCTAATCTTCATAACAGTCTAAGGTAGTTATTTTGCCATTTCAATGTATAAAGAAATGGAAAATCAAAAAAGTTGACTAATTTGTCTGGTCAAACTTTTAATAAATAGACCCAAATTGAAGCTAACACTGACTCAAAGGAAATCTTTTTATTCAGTGGTTACCACACATAGTATACCAAGTACTTCTACAAAGGTGAAATTTTTGCTACCAGTTTTTATTATTTGAAAAGAAACCATAATCTATAACAGATGTACTACTATAAAAATAATAATTTATTTATGACTTTTACTCCTTTATACCACTGTCTCACCTATTTTATTTTTGTAGCCATTGCTTCCCAACCAGTGAATTTCCTAGAGGGTTGAGAAGACAAAGAGGAATCTAGTAGTATTCTTTAAGCTGATAAACAAAACCCCAACCCCCCAAAGTATTGAAATAATGTTGAAAATGTCAAAAAAACTCTAAAGGTGAAGGGGGAAATGCCTCAGTTTGGAAAAAGTTTGAGTAGTAAATAATATAAGAACTGTATACTGTTGTATACATTTTCACCCAAACAAAGGCAGACTCCTCAGTTTTTGTGATTTTTTTTCTAGTTTTTCTCTCATAGCCTGTGGCTTAAAAATTAAATGTAAACAGGTTCTATAGTTTCTCAGGACTGGAAGGGCTATGAAGATCATATATTTTACTTCACTATTCAAGACTTGAGTACTCTTGAATCCAGAATTCCTGCCAAGTGCTTGTTATATTTAGGAATAACTCTTAAACTAGCCAAAGGGAGAAAGGGAGGGTTGAATTTTTAAGAACTTGAAAATCCTAGGCTATCCTCATATTCTGTTTTTTTTAAATATACTTGGGCACATAGTGTGTGGTCTTTAAGCACTGTTAAATCACATTGAATTGAAAGTAATCTTTTTAGTATGAGTGTTGCTCTCATGGGAAGGTGAATATGTATCATGTGTTAGAGAAACAGAACTATTTCTTTAGCATCTCTCTCTGTAGGCATGAAATCAGATCTGTAATGCAAGGTTGTAGAAGACTAACATAAATGTGAATTGGAAGTGACAGACTCATTCTCTTCAAATAATCTACTACTATCATGATTATTGAGATATATTTAACTTTGTGCTCTGCAGCTTCTCATTTTTTCCTTGCTCTCTAAAATGGTCTTAAATATTGTTTTAGAAACACAACATATATTTTTTTAATATGCTCTTTATTACTTCTTACTTTGGCTTATATTTTGGTCTTCTCAAATCACTTAAATAACATTTGTATAGGAGATAAAGGAAATACAAGTGTGGTGATTTTATAAACATTTTATAAAATGTTAAACATGAAAACTCTTCCATTTTTTTCTACTTGTAGAATTTCAAGAACCTTATGCTGTTGCAGTACTTCTGGAGAAAGATCTCATTGTAGTTGATCTGACACAAAGCAAGTAAGTTGTCCATGTACAGATTAACACTAACCTCTATTTATTGCAATTAAAATATAGNTTGAAAGTAATCTTTTTAGTATGAGTGTTGCTCTCATGGGAAGGTGAATATGTATCATGTGTTAGAGAAACAGAACTATTTCTTTAGCATCTCTCTCTGTAGGCATGAAATCAGATCTGTAATGCAAGGTTGTAGAAGACTAACATAAATGTGAATTGGAAGTGACAGACTCATTCTCTTCAAATAATCTACTACTATCATGATTATTGAGATATATTTAACTTTGTGCTCTGCAGCTTCTCATTTTTTCCTTGCTCTCTAAAATGGTCTTAAATATTGTTTTAGAAACACAACATATATTTTTTTAATATGCTTTTTATTACTTCTTACTTTGGCTTATATTTTGGTCTTCTCAAATCACTTAAATAACATTTGTATAGGAGATAAAGGAAATACAAGTGTGGTGATTTTATAAACATTTTATAAAATGTTAAACATGAAAACTCTTCCATTTTTTTCTACTTGTAGAATTTCAAGAACCTTATGCTGTTGCAGTACTTCTGGAGAAAGATCTCATTGTAGTTGATCTGACACAAAGCAAGTAAGTTGTCCATGTACAGATTAACACTAACCTCTATTTATTGCAATTAAAATATAGGAGGACATTATAGGTAATTTGGCATTAGAATTTTTTAAGTGGTAAATATTCTTTATGTGGAATATTGTTTTCTTAGAATTACATAAATATAATTTGGTTCAGTAATGAAAACTAAACCAGGAGAGTTTAGGGGACACTGAAATTTTTACAAGATATTTTAAAGGCAGGTTCTAATGTTTAGAAAGAGGCATTTGGAAACTCAGAACACATAAAATGGATCTCATTTCTGCCATTTCCCTAAGCAAAGACAATTGTTATGAAATCTTGCAGGAGGTACTGTCTGGCCATCTGCTGACCCTTTCAAAGGAAATTCATGTGATAAAAGTATTATTGGACTACTGTGGCAGACAATATAGATGATCAGGATCTGGAAGGAAGAGAAGATAGATACCTTCTTATACTTTCTTTTTTTCATTATGTTGTGGGCAATGGAAACAAATATAAAATATCGCTGTTAGAGTGTCACTCCCCACTACTTTAAATGGACAGTAAAAGTAGACTTGACTTTGACAAACCCTGTCTTCCGGGTACATATTTTCATTATCAATGATGACAGGCATGAAGATCATTTTCTCTCATCCTATGTTCTAGATACTCTGATCATTTTTTTAGTTCCTTATATTTACAGAGCTTTTGTACATTCTCCCTCTTCTGCATGGAATAATTTTCTATTTCTTTTTCTCCTTATTAACATCTGTAAGAATCTCAACTCAGATATAATTTCCTCATTTAAAGAAAATCTTTCATTATTTATATAATTTGGTCAAATATCCTATTAAAGGGCTGTCTTAGACCCACGTTCCTGTCCTTTGTAGCTTTGACACAATGAAATTTTTCACTTGTTATTAAAGATTGTCTCCCTACTAGACTATAGGCCTCATGAAGAACAAGCTTTGTCTCCACATGAAGTAGGTTCTTAATAAATTGTTGAATGAAGTACAATCTGAGTTTTACTTTCAATGTAGTTTGTAAGTGTAAGAGCCAAAGTTCTTTTTTGTGATCATTTGCATTATTTAATATTTCAATATTTTGAAAGGGAATAAATAGAATTGGTCCATAATATCACCATAATTGAATTCTGCCTAGCTACTTTATTTGTCAACATAAAACTGAGTAGATTTTGTGTTCAAGTGTGGATTTATGCCTCTTTCTCTTACGTTCTAATATATGTTTTATTAAAATACACTTTTCTAACCTCACTTGTAGTCAACTCTTCCTTCTGTGCCATATTTATTGGTTCCTCATACCTTGTCTAATTGTCTAACATCCTCCAAGGTCCACTATACTTTCCTTTTAATACTCACATTCTTTAGTATATATTTACTCTTTTTAAGACTTTTTATTGTGGTAAAATATAACAAAATTACTATTTTTATACATTAATTCTTATACTTTCAGCATACTTACCTTATGTAAGTATGTGGACTGACATTTTGTTTGCATGTTTTTATCTAATATTTTGCTTTCTTCAGCACTTTGGTTTTGTTTTAAAATCTATGCGACTTTCCCATTTTGTTGTCTAATACAAGAAGTTTAATGTGTCAAAAACTGAACATGTTCTCTTTCCCTCCAAATAGTTGTCCTTTAGCCATGTTTAATGTGAAGTTGTAGCTTTGTCCTCCTTTCCAAATAAATTTATTCCTTCCTTCTTTTCCATTTAATCCTCCACGTGAAAGCAAGCATTAGAACTTACATTTTTTTCCTCATCTTGGTTTCTTGGATTTACATTTCTACAACAATTTACACTTCACATGTAAATTTTATCACATATTTCAGCTATTATTTCTTAAATAGCTAAAGAAAGCTATGCCCATATGATAAGGTTATTTTCCCCAAGCATTTTCATGATATTGTTCACTTTCTCAGGAGTCTATC